>JAOXNR010000032.1:7933759-7946836 GCA_028571225.1 Parsonsia alboflavescens | reverse complement strand
ATATCAAAATTTTCCTTTCAAATGCTTTTGCCTTGATGATGACATGACATTTTATTTTCTCGCTTTCTATTTTTTTTCTTTCTTTTTAATCTAAAATTAATTGCTGGGCTCATTCTAATTAATAGGAAAGCTAAGGAATTTATTAGTATTATAATCAAAGAATAAATAAGATGATGTGATGTGATGTCAGGTCAAGTCAAGTCCTTTCAGTAACTTTTGTCATCATACCGTGCTATTTCTGAGACGTTGTTGCTCTTATATTTATCTCTTACTAAGTTTTTCAAAAATAAAATAAAATTCCACGTGTATATAATTCACATCATTCATTTTAAATATATAAATATATGATTTTACTAATGTGGCTCCAATCGTTATCGTAATGAAATTTTTGCTACAATGCTCATACATTCAACCAAACGGAACAAGAATTCCGTTACGGTAACGGTTGGAGCACGCATTAGCAAATCCGTATGAGGCACGTTCCAACCATTACCGTAACGGAATTTTTACTATAGTGCTCATGCAGCCAACCAAGCGGAATAAGAATTCCATTACGATAACGATTGGAGCGCGATTAAGATGCGCTCCGAAGCACGCATCAACAAATTTGTATATATATATATATTTATCTATTTATGCACCTTTTCACTCCATCATATTTAATGTCTTATTTTAATTTTCTAAAAATAATAATTTTACACAGATACATTTAATGCTGAAGTTGACGTAGAGTCTCAACCCACAAGAATTATCATTAAAAACAATTAAAAAGATTATTTAATAATATATAATATATAAAAAATTCAAAAATATATTTTTAAAACCACAATCAAAAAGAAAATTTTTTATAGATTATTAATCAAATCAAAGCGATAAAAATCGATTACAAACGGTTTAATTTGATTCGTTTATATATTAAAATTTGTAACTGATTACTTAGAACTTTTTTATAATTATTTATTACCACTTAGTTACAAAATTTAGTCATAATCAAATCGAACCATGAAGATTATGGAATAGAAATATTTCACAGTCAAATACGATTTATTTAAGTTGATTTGCTTCTTTATAGTCTTTGCCAAATAGGTTCACGAGGCATGAATCATTTATCACGCATCATCGATCGTAAACTTTCATAATAATCCAAAATATATTGTATGATTATCACAAAAAAAATAGAACTTTGATCAAACATATTTTATTTAGTAAATTACAATATTTTTGGAGATGTGTTAATGTTATTGTCAACCAAATGAACATCAAGTGGTTTTTACTTTGGTCTTGTCCCCCATCCAAAATTCTCATCTCTATCTCTTAAGAGGATTAGTAGAAAATATTACAATGTAATGACATTGTTGATGAGGTTAATGATTATGAATGTCAATGGATTATGGTTGAACTCGAATATGAAGCCACCTAAAGGGTGGAGTAGGAGTCAGAGTTGAATAAAAAAGTTGAGGGATGGCCTTTATTTTGCTCATTTGCTTGAATGTTAAATATGTTTTTTATAAAAATTATTTTATTTTAAAAAAGTTAAAATTTGTCATTTTTTAAATGATTTCTTTTGAGATCCCAAAGGATTAACCCATTAAGCCGGATGGCTACCATGATAAGGATTAGGTTTGAGATTATGGTTAAAATTTATTTTTGGATGGTTGGATTATAAATTTAACCAATAAAATCCCAAATCAAACTCATTAACATCTCCATTAATGAAAGTGTTTGACATAGTTTTTAGAAAAAAAAACAAAAACTTTTAGATAATTATTAATAATGTCAAATCTAATTTTTATTAAATTTGACTCTATAAAATAAAGTTGTCAAATAGATCCAAAAGGTATAATCCCAAACATCATCGGAAATCTTGTTTTCACGATATAAAAGCAAAACTTTCCATCCTCGAATTGAAGTTTTTTGAACCCAAATTAATTCAGAAAGTGCTACTTCATCACATTGCATTTGCAAAATGGATCACCGTTTACTGCTGTTTTCTTCTATTGCGAAAGCTTTTCTTTTCAATTCTCCATACCCAAAACGAGTTAGTGGCAAAATAAATACTAATTAAACTCTCAACTATATATTCAATCCCCGCCAACCACGATGGAGAGATTAGTCATAGAGAAAGCAGAACCGACCCGAAAAAATCGGCCTTTTTCACTTTGGCGTTTTCTTTGGCAATGGTATCCAATCTCACTCGAGTCCTTTTCTTTCCTTGTCAAAGCATCCATGCCCTCCATTCCTTTTTTCAATTCATGTCTTTCTTCAAATACCACACTCGCAAACTCAATTCAAAACCACCTCCATGATTTTTTATTCCACATTTGTGAATCACTTCTTGTTATATCAATACAAAATTTAACATGAGTTATTAAAATATCAAGTTCCTTTAAGATTTAGTTTATTTTGTAGAATTTAATATATAAAATTTTTTTAAAAAATAATAATTAAAGATCACGTATAAGATTTTTATTAATATAATAAGAAATCGTACATAAATAAGTAATAGAAGATCTCTAAATCTTTAAAACCTATATATACAAAAGTTATGTACTATTCCCTTTCGTTTGGAATTGAAGGTCGCATTTTGACTTGATGGAAAATTAAGAAGTACTTTTGCCTTTTATAAAGTTATTAATTTATTCTCCTTTATTAACTTAATTAGTGGTGGAACTGGGAACATTGTTTGTAGTAGTAAAATCTTAATTAAATGTAGGAGGTTGTTAATGAAATTTTATATTAAAAAGCTATAAATCTTTAGAAATTGGACATTTAATTCTATACAAATAAAAATAGAAATAGGAACATTCAATTCTAATTAAAATATTAGTTTTTAACTACTCCCCATATTTAGAATTAAATACCTCATTTTTATTTAATAAAGATTACAAAGTGCATTTAATTCTCATAAAAATTATATATTGATTTTTTTTATTAATATAATTACTGATAGCACACTTTTTATCAATTAAATCAAAAAAATATTTAATTAAATTTTATTTTTTTAATAAAAGACTAACCGTCAAAAGATTTAATTAGAAAATTTATCTATATAGCATTTTCTATGCATATGGATTGATTGCCTATTTTGTTGGTTTTATGCCCCATTCCAGTTAAAATTAAAGCGTAGCCTTATTCCTTGGCCCTCCGCTGCACCCGAATCTCCTCTTAAGATGAGTATCCATTTCCATCAGAAAGGTTAGCACCCGAATCTCACCGGAATTTGCATCCTAAAAGGCGCCGGAGTTTAAAAGGGGTACGGCGTGTGATACTCCGAACTCCGAAAAGAATGAAGATTGGGCGAGAAAGGAAGAAATTGATGATGGACAGAGAGAGGAGATGGAGTTCTGATGAAGGAAAGTAGAAGACGACTGAACATAGAAATCATAGAGGAGGACGTGGCGGTTGAAGATGAGACAGGAAAAATGTGAGTTATCCGGTGAAAACGGATTGCGGCATTTCTTTAATTAAATTGGTCCATAAGTGGGGCCGAGGACTGGCTCCCGTTAAGAATTGCTCATCTTACGTTGATATGCTGTCGTCGGCGACACTTAATAATATTCTAAGTATATTTTTAGATAATTAAATGAGTATGATGTAAAACTTGATTGAAGTATAAATGTCATAATATATTTATAAATTTTGTTAAAATTTGGACTAATTTAATTTTTAAAAATATGATTGGTTCAACTTAATAACATTGCTAATTTACTAACCTAATTAGACAATCCAAAATAATTTGATAATTATCAAATGATTTTATTTTCTAAAAAAAAATTCTCCACTGCCTACTTTCAATGTATCTCGATTTCTCGATCTCAAAGTATTGTTAATTAACATTAAACTATCAATACTTGACTAAAAAAAATTCACCTAAATGTCCTTGTTCAATCTCATTAAGAGATATAGCATTGAACATTCTCGTATATTAATTGGCAAGGAGTGACGATTTATTAAGGGCACCATTCTCTTCGCGTGCAAAACTTAATTTAGTTAGGATCACATTTCTAGTTTTTTTTATTGGGAATTATTAAAATAAAAATTAAAACAGTTAAAAAAAATTTTCAGAAAGTTAAGATTTCAAATTTATTTTCAACACTATATTGATGGGGCAAATGGGTATTGATTTGAGATTCGATGGGCAGAATAAATATCTCAAAGGTGAAACAAGTCTAAACCAAAGAAGCTCAAATGAGACTGAACCCAATAAAAGAAGAGTCGTTAGAGAAGACGACATGACCCATGAAGAAATTTTAGAAAGATTGACTATAGATTTCGAGATTTAGTCTCACACAAGATTTTGCGGTCTTCTCCCCATAGAGCTCTAGAACCTGAGACATGTAAGTAAAGTGCACGGGAATGGCTCTTTCAAATAGGAGTATTTTGAGAAAATGGAAGAGAGATTGGCGGGATGACGATCCATACCACGAAACATAATGAGATGGACAGAAGGACACCCAATTCAAAGGGAAAAATATACACAAAAAGCAAGGTGACACAAACATGAATGGTAATCTGTCTTTTACAGAATAAGTTACACTACCGTCTATTTTCTCTTTCAAGAACATTTTTGACTTTGGCATTAGAGCTACATTCATGGCAATCGCTCGCTCTGTTCCATTTGCTCATTTTTGTTGGTTGGCTTGAAGGCGCTCTGGCTGAATGGGGTGATCCGGAAACCATATAGAACTCCATCAACTATATATTCTGATTTTTAATTTTTAATTTTTTTAAAAAACCATTTCATGAGGTATTAAAAACAATGTTTTAAAAAATGGATTGAACATTAAACTGAAAAAATTGTTGGTTTAAGGTTTAATGGCCCAATTATAATTAAATTGATAATATTATAATTGATGGGCAAAACGGTTGTGACCCAAATAATCTGACTTGAATACCATTTGGATTGATCCGAATATCGAGAACCTAGCCGACTTCATTGAATTAAATCAGCGATCTCTTTGGTTAACAAGTAAAGTCTCTTGAGAGTTTAGGGAAGGTCTCCTCGACCATGACGTTCAATCTAGAGAAATTCGACCTATCTCATACACTCTCCATATTATGATTTATCAGCCATGACTCAACTCACACCTCAATGACCCTTGATTTGCCCTTCATTACCTTCGAGAAGGCTACTTGAAATACTCAAGGTCTATTAGGAGGTCGTATATGTGACTTGAAGTTCGCCAATGAGCTCGTGAAACTTTCTCAAGAGACATCTTTCGATAAGAAAACTCATTAATTTTTAGAACAATTAGTGAGATACAGTTCCATAATTGATATGATTTGCCTATTTTCATGTGATTGATATATACTAAAATAAGGTAATTTCACATAAAATGATGGATTATTGATTTAGTAAAGACAACCTTATAACACACGATTGGCACAAAGGAATTCATTCAATTCTTTCATCCCTATGTCAATTGGATTACGCATTGGAGTTTTTCTATAGACGATATTTCACTCCGATGATCTAATCTGTCTTTGTTTTTATAATCATCATTGGCAGTCGAGGTGATTCGAGGAGTGCTTTTGAGCACCATTAATAATAAAAATAAAAATTATATTTCTTATAGATAATATTTTTTATTAATAAAATAAATTATAATATTTTCATAATATAATAATATTCAAATTAAATCTATAGCTATCATATTAATAGTCTTTTTATAATGAATAATTAAAAGTACTATTTTACATTAAACATGAAAATAATATATAGTGTTGAAAACGCTGAACTATTATAAGATATTTTATTTATTTATTAATATTTAATAATAATGTATATTTTGAGTTTTTTTTTTCATTTTAAAATTAATTAAATCAGTAAGTTAATAATATGAATGAAGAATGATATTTATTCAAAAAATATATTTTTTGGTTAAAATTTTGGTCCCGTTTATGTTTTTTCTTTTAAATTGATCAATTCACTAAGTTTATTTTTCAATTTTATTCTCGTTTTCTAAGCTAGAGAACAATTTTTATGAAAAATGATTGAAGATCAATTTACGTTCTGATCGAACTGATCACATCTTTCTATCTTTGTTGAATTACTTGACCTGGCTAGCGGTATTATGTCCGGACCTCAATATGATAGCAGATATCATCTTTTTTGTCACTATTTTTCAGGCTGGACCTAACCAGACACTAACCAGGAGAGTAATCTAAAAAGATAGAGATGTACGTTTCAAATCATTCTCCAACCAAGTTAATTTTATAATTCAAAATGGCAGGATTTTCCACAAATCTGAGTCCCCCCCTACCTTCACCTCTTATAAAATCGAAACTAAGCCATATGTATGATCAAAACGCTTGAGTCACAGAGTAAGACAAAAACGTGTTAGAGAAGAGTGTAAAGACTAGATATGGTAGAAATGGAGAGCGGTGCCACCTCTTTCTTTAGCTTCAGGTCCTACCTTCATGCACTCTCCGACACCCCCAACCGTCTGGCCAGACGTGCTGCTTCCGTGTCCACTTCTTTGGAAGAAACCAGCCGAGTCAGGGCTCGGTCTGGACAGGACATGAAGAGGAGCCTCCGTTGGTATGACCTGGTTGGCTTTGGCCTTGGTGGGATGGTCGGCGCCGGGGTTTTTGTCACCACTGGAAACGCCAGCAGAAATTACGCTGGTCCTTCCGTCGTTCTTTCCTACGCCATTGCTGGAATCTGTGCTCTGCTCTCTGCTTTTTGCTACACTGAGTTTGCTGTTGACATGCCTGTCGCCGGCGGTGCCTTCAGCTACATCCGTGTTACTTTTGGTCGGCGTCCATCTTTGGCTCTCGTTCATTCGTACCATTAAATTTCATCAAGCTATTGAATTTTTGCCATACCATTTTAAATGCTTATAAAATTTCTCTGTAACATTTGCAGGTGAATTTTTGGCTTTCCTGACGGGGGCGAATTTAATCATAGATTATGTGTTATCAAATGCGGCGGTGGCGAGGAGTTTCACAACATATTTCGCCACCGCTATCGGTGTATCAACTGAATCCCATTTGAGAGTCACAATCCATGGTTTGCCCAAAGGTTTCAATGAGATTGATTTTGTTGCGGTGGCACTTGTTTTAATTCTCACCGTCGTCATTTGCTACAGGTAAGCCTAAAAAATCAATGCAATGGCTAACAAGTAAGAACCCATCTCGCTTATCATAAACGTTATCCAATGCATTTATTAACTCCGGAGTTTTCTGGTTCGCAGCACAAGAGAGAGCTCTTTGCTGAATATGGTTTTGACAGCCCTGCATATACTCTTCATCTCGTTTGTGATAGTGGTTGGGTTCTGTCGGGGAGATTCAAAAAATTTTACCGAACCACATGACCCGAAACATCCCGGTGGGTTCTTTCCCCATGGCGCATCAGGGGTTTTTAATGGTGCTGCTGTGGTCTACTTGAGCTACATCGGTTACGACGCTGTTTCTACAATGGCCGAAGAGGTCAGAAATCCGGTGAAGGATATTCCCATCGGAGTCTCGGGCTCGGTGATTATCGTGACAGTTCTTTATTGCTTAATGGCTGCTTCAATGTCGATGCTCCTCCCATATGACTTGGTATGGCATCCAATTACAACTAAAGCAGTAGTGTATTCATTCTTTCATTAATTAACACCGTTAAAGTATTTATGGAAAATCGCCTTCATCAATATACCATTATCTTAACAATGAAAAGAAAAATGGTACAGATAGATCCCGAGGCGCCGTTTTCAGCGGCCTTTAGAGAAGGATCAGACGGTTGGAAATGGGTGTCGAATGTTATCGGCGTGGGGGCAAGTTTTGGGATTTTGACGTCGCTGTTGGTGGCCATGTTGGGCCAGGCTCGGTACATGTGCGTGATCGGACGGTCCAGCGTGGTCCCAGCTTGGTTCGCTAAGGTACATCCTAGGACATCCACTCCCGTCAACGCTTCTGCTTTCCTGGGTACGTTTCTTAATTTGGTTCGGTCTTTTTAGTTTTTCCAAGATACTATTGCTGCTACTTAGGTATTATTATGATCTTACTTTTGTTATTGGCCTTTTCCGTGATTTTGTTTTAGTACTCATTCGGGTTTTATTTTGTCAAGATATGCCGTTACTCTTCTGGGCTCCACCCACAACCGTTTCTGTTATGTTATTTGCTTTTCCTCTTTCTCATTACAAATGCTACAAGCTTCTTTTGTAACGTACGAGTCAAACAATGGTACATCGGTGGTCTCCGGGTTTTAAGATTTATGGTTACAGTTTCCTTTTATATAGCACAAGTATATGTATGTGAGATCTTCTTGTACGAGTTCGGAAAGGGAATGATTCTATTCCTATTTGAATTTCAACATTCAAATCAATTATGTCAGGGATTTTAGGAATGGAATCTTGAAAATGGGATATGGTATCCCCTTTTAGATTGATTTACCTTTCGACTAGGTCAGATCGTCCTGCTTAATCTGATCTAGTTGAAACAGTAACACCACCAAATGAAAGGACATTTTGTATCAAAGACTGATTGACCCCATCGCGAAAGTTGACTGAACTTTTGAATTGTGAATTGCTTCTTTAATTAGTTGATTAAAAACAGTTGCCTAACGTTTGACTTTGCTGCATTTATTTTGCTTTCAGGGATATTTACGGCAGTGATTGCAGTTTTTACGGATTTGAATATCCTGTTGAACCTGGTTTCCATTGGCACCCTCTTTGTGTTCTACGTGGTTGCAAATGCCGTAATTTACAGGCGATATGTCTCTATAGAGACAACCAATCCCTGGCCAACCCTGTCTTTCTTGTTTTGCTTCTCCCTCACTGCCATCATTTTCACCCTCATGTGGCAATTGGCACCGGGGGGTAAGCCCAAGGCATTCATTCTTGGTGCTTGCACAGCTATTGCAGTGGGCATTGTCCAATTATTCCAGCGCATGGTTTCTCAAACCCGAAAGCCCGAGTTTTGGGGGGTCCCTTTAATGCCTTGGATTCCATCCATATCCATCTTTCTTAACATATTCTTGTTAGGTTCTCTTGATAAACCGTCCTTTGTGAGATTCGGATTCTTTTCAGGTCTCATTGTGATTGTATATGTTCTATACAGTGTCCATGCTAGCTTTGATGCTGAAGAAGGAGGAACTCTTAGTCAAAAGAACGGTGAGATTCTGAAGGAATCTATTGAAATGGAGGACCAGAAGCTGCAAGTGTAGAATTCCTTTCCTCCCTCCTTTATTATCGCTTTACCTTTTCCCTTATTGTTATTGACTTCACAACTTTTTGTAAAGTTGATGGATTATTGTTGGAAGAAATAGAATAGGAGCAAGAAGAACAAAACAGACAGTGACATAGGCTGCAAATTGTGCTCTGCAGTAAGTTGTACAGTTGACATCCTATAGCGATAGTCAATATAATTAAGGTTCCCCCCCTCCCAATTGTAATCACTTCATAACTTTTGACTTGCAAAAGTTGAATTGTTGAAGTTAAATTAAAAAGGCATGAAAATCTCTCAAGTTGCCTTATCTGCGCATACCCCGATTTCCTTTTGTCAAAGATACTTTCAAAGTGGATTCAAAACCCATTTGATTTGAATTGAGTTCCATATGCTTAATTCTCTCTTCATCTGATTGAATCAAAGAATTTCCATTTGCTTTACAATCCACTATTTCCACTCTAATATACATTTGAGAGTGATCCCACCATTTGCTGAGTCTGTTTCTGTGGCTACCGTGATTGGATTGTCACTTCAGTATCAGATTATGGTAAAGGTTAGTAGAAACAAAACTATCTCATTTAGGAAATATACTAGTGATCTTTGAGGTGTTGACAACGTTAGATGTGCTTTGGCCAACAGTACCCGAGATGTAAGAGAACTTTGTTGGTGGGAGAAGACAGCAGAAACAGGGAACCCCAAATGTGGTTTGGCTATTGGTCCTTTTGGTTGAGCCAATTAGGTAGGGTTTGCATAGGTCGATTTACATCTTAATGATTTTTTGTCTGTTAAAGTTGCAGGACGAGTTTCACTCAATGCACACTCATTAGTAGTGGCTATAGACTTCCTCTTTAAACAAAGAGACAAGAGAAAACTGGGTTTTTTATTTGTGGCTATTGATGCTTACTTGCATTTACTATTACCATTTGGGAACCAACCCCTTCCCGTTGTACAGTCATCCCAGGCCAAGTAAACATATAGGAGAAAAGGTATTGGAATGTTGTGGGTGCCCTCTTTAATCTTTAGTACTTATCATTCAAAGCCAATAACTGCGCAAAGCAATAAAGTTGAGTTGATATATGACCTTTTTTTTTAATTATTATTTGTCAATTCTCAGATCTTTCAGTTGTGAAAGGGGAAGGAAGGAGTTAAAACAAAGAATAAAAGAGCTTTCTCTTCACAATGAGTCAGGATTGAAATTCCTTGATTCCTTCATTACAAGATGAGTATGATTCTCATCATTCTCTTTTTATGCAAACAACGGTTTAAGGACTTTAAAGATGCCGCGGCACTAATAGCAGCTCATTGCAATTGAATCCATTATCTCTACTTGTACTATAATAATATTCTCTTCTTCCAAAAAATATTTAGGATTGTTCGGAATTGAATATTATCTCATTTTCTAAATTAGTAAAAATTTTATTAAGAAAATTAATAAATTAAGTCAAAATTTTTCATGAAAATACATGCAAATCAACTCCAAACCAGGGGAATAATAATAAGGCCTGGCTTCTTTGTCTTCTTAATTTTTCCAACAATCTCCCAATTCTCATCCATAATAATAATCATATTTTTTTCACGTTTAAAAAATTGGACTTTTGGTCAAAATGATCCCACATGTTTGGATCAAAATATCATTGGATCTCTTATATTTTTTTAGTCATTAAGGTTCAATATCAATATATGGACAACTATTGAGATCTATACCATCCAATTTCGGCCATTTTTACGACACCGGTCACATGACAAACTTGTGAGAAATTTTTAGGGGTAAAATCGTTCTTACACTTTAATCTTAAAAAAAAAATTTAAAAAAATGTAGCAAAATTATCCTTGTTTAAGTAAATTGATTATTTTCTTGTTTTTTTTTTTTCAAGAAAGTGTAAGGACGATTTTACCCCTAAAAATTTCTCACAAGTTTATCATGTAACTAGCGTCGCATTGAAAATGGTCGGAATTGGGTGGTGTGGACCGTAATGGTTGCCCGTAAATTGATATGAGATTTTAATGGCTGCTCGTAAATTGATATAAGACTTTAATGGCTGAAAAAAAAAAAAAAAAAAGGATCCAACAATGTTTTGACTCAAACATTGGGATATTTTAATGAAAAACCATTAAAAAATTGAGTAAAGGTATCTATACCCACAAACTGAAGATGCTATCTGAAGTCAAGACCATAGGTCCAATGTTAAAAGACTGAGGATCAATTTAGATTTCAATCTTTTTTAAAAGGAATATTTGTATATACTTATATTCTTGACTTCAAATTTTTTGTAGTGAAAGAAAAAGAAAATGTCCCTTCTGGGACATCTTATTGGATGGAATTATGAGCGTGTAGATCATAAGTTTCGAGTTCGAATCTTATTAACACACCGCTGGTTAAGTGGAATATTGAAGCTCGAGAAAATTGACCTGGATACAGTAAAAAAATAAAAAGAAAACACACAAAAAAATATGTCTGGTGACTTGTGAACAATATAAATAACATACTTGGATTAATGTATAGAAAAAAAAAATCTTTAACTGCATTTAAAAAAAATATTTGAGTATAATTCAAGAATAAATTAAAGAAATTGACATTAATATGTTATAAATGAATTAAGTTATTCAATTTTGAATGAAGGAAGTAATATCCATAAACATAAAACAATTATTTCTATTTGTTAACCCTTTTTAACATTAGAAGTTAAGCCTTTTCTTCTTTAACATTAAAGGAGATAAGATAAAGTATCTGATGGCTCTTGCTTACCTAATGGAATCAAATTGATTTGCTCTCTTTCCAAATTTGGTAAAAAACCCACCCAAACAATTCATTCTAAAAATCCGATACTTGAACAGAACGGAATTTAGCCTATAATTTAGTTACTTTCTTCCTTAAGCAAAGCATCTCCTGATGAACAAGATGGGATAATTATATAAACTCTTCTGCAAATAATAATCTTTACAGCTAATTTAATTCATGACAAGCAATCAATTCTACTTGAAAATGACTCAAATAATTGCGTTTCCTAGAACGTTCAAAGAAGTCATATTGTTTTTTTTTTTTGGGGAGAGTGGGGTGGGGTGGATTTTTGCCTTTTCTTTGTAAATAAGTAGGCATTTAGTTGCATGTGACCGAATAGTTGAAAGGTTAAGCTTGCATAATGCAAATCATCTTGTTTGGTGAATTGTTGCTATTAGCGAAACGTCAAACAGACCGGTATCGACATCGATAAAAAAGAAAGGTGAAAATTTCTAATATGGATCTGATTCATATCCCTATGCATAGACTTTGTGGTTCATATCAAAATAATGGATTTTTTTAAAAATTTTTTTACCACACATGATCTAATACTTTTTGAAAAAAATTTATAATATGATTCACATTATCCAATAGAACGAATCCATAATAGAATTTTGGGCTTTTAGCCGATTTGGTCCCACAAGTTTAGGTCAAAAAACAGTTCGGTCCCTTAAGTTTTTTTTCAACTATAGTGGTCCCTCACATTTTTACGGATAGCCATAATGGTCTAAAATACCATTTTCCAGCCACTCAGCCACCGGAGTGAGGAATAGACATTCCACCATAAAACGACGTCGTTTTGAGATTAGGTTAAAAAAAAAAATTTTTTTTTTTTTTAAAAAACCTTTCGATCTTCTTCTCCTTCTCCGGCTACAGGTAAAGTTGCAACCTTCAGTTTTTTCCAATGCCGACATTGCCTACCTCGATGACGGAGATTTTGCTGTGGTTTTTGGTAGGGGAAAGTGGGGATGCATGGCGAATGGCTTTGGAGAAAGCTTTGGATATGTCAAGACTTCCTGGACCAAGAGATGGGAAGATTGGCTCTTCTGCATATTGTTTATTTGCTATGAGGGAATGATTTTGGTGTGGTTTTTGGTATTGGAAAGTGGGGATGCATTGGGAATGGCTTTGGAGAAAGCTTTGGA
>JAOXNR010000032.1:7892185-7933659 GCA_028571225.1 Parsonsia alboflavescens | reverse complement strand
GAGGGAATGATTTTGGTGTGGTTTTTGGTATTGGAAAGTGGGGATGCATTGGGAATGGCTTTGGAGAAAGCTTTGGATATGTCAAGACCTCCTCAGCCAAGAGATGTGGAAGATTGGGAATGAAGGTTGCAGCTTTACCTGTAGCCGGAGAAGAAGATCGGAAGGTGGTGTTTTTTTTTTTTTTTTTAACCCAATCTCAAAACAACGTCGTTTCATGGTGGAATGTCTATTTTACCCTCACTCTGGTGGCTGAGTGGCTGGAAAATGGTATTTTGGACCATTATGGCTATTCGTAAAAACGTGAGAGACCACTATAACTCATAAAAAATTTAAAGGATCAACTGTTTTTTATCCAAACTTGCGGGACTAAATTGGCTAAAAGCCTAGAATTTACCGTATGTGTGGGGAGGTTGTCTTTTGGTTCTCTTTTCTTGTTTGGGCTAAGAAACAAAATGTCCCCTCCAAGTGGAACCCAACTTAGTGGATTTATGACATTTGCCATGAATCCGATCGCATAAAAAAAGAGAGATCATATTTTTCCCCCTTTTTTTCCACGACAAGAAGAAGTTGTAACCTACTCCTTGGATGGACATTAAAAAGGTCTAATCCAGCATCAGGATGAGCTCGTTGAAAAATCTTGAAAAAGCAATGAAAATCCCATGAATGCATCATCCCACAAAATCATTTTCACAAGTGGGATGTCATGTTTCTAAGTCTTTGAGGAGCTATCGATGCATGGTTTGTGAAGTAAGATGTATTTCGAGGAAACGTTTATTCAAAATTCGCGTTATACTTTAACTTCTGATCGTATCATTTATAATGTATAAATATTATATGTGTAATATTTTTAAAATTTAAATAATTATGTTTCAAATATATTTTGTTACGTGTAAGAGTATCGATGCTTTCATGTACCTTTTGCAAAGTTAAAGATTTGGTGATAATTTTAGGTGAATTCATTATCATAAAATTGATTGGGTGATGGAGTAAGAGTATGAGTGAAAAGATAAGGTTGGATGGAACAATTTGTGTTTATTTTGTTCTTGTTATAATGAGTGATTGCCATTCATAAAGAGGTCATCTTTTATATGTCCATTTGGATTAGTTTAGGGGTTAAATACAGTTCAACCATCCTACTTTTATAAGTTTCTAATTTTGCACATTGCACCCTCAATCTGTCCATTACATTTTTCTTTTCTTTTTGGGGTCTAAGACTAATATTTCATTTACCTCAATAACCTTCATAAACTTCTTATGGAAACCAATAGATCGAACTTTGGAAATTTTGAGAGTGTACACCAAGTTACATATATTCTTATAATTATCTTTCATTTTCATTTTCTTTTTCCAAAAACTTTTCTTTTCTATTCTATTCTCTTAACTAATGAAGGATGTTAGTAGAAATTTAAATTAAAAACAGATTTAGTTCAAAAAATTTTAATAACTTTTTACTATGTATATTTTTAAAAAAATGTGAATTTTCAATTTTTTGATAGAGAGAACAAATATAAGAGATAATTTGAATGTTCCTAAAAAAAGAATCATACTAATAACAAAATTCTTAACTAAGTTAGACATTCCTTTACATCCTATATGGTCTAAAAATGTATCCTTTTATTTCTTTTTATCAATTTCGGTTGCATCATCTTTTGAAGTTGGAGGATGTGATTAAAGCAATCAAAGAATTGATGGAGCACTATGATAAATGTTGAAAGGTTGGTTGTGTGGGAATACAACAATTGACCTTAGTTTAAACGAAAAACCACTTGAGTCCATTTATATGGACTTTATTTTTTTAGTGTTAGTTTTTGAATTAGTTTTGACATGCTAGGTGGCCAATCAAGTGAAGCTTCTTGGATTTATATCAAGCAATTTGGTTTTTTGAAATGATGATTAGCATTATTTCACTCATCCAATATGTAAATAATTGGTGAATATATTGTTTGATTGAGTGCTTAATGATTAATGACTCAATTAGAATCACTATTAAACACTCCTTCAACTTAGATTATTATTGTTTTCATATAAAATTTTAGGACATTAATAAAGTTAGTTGGTCGCTATTAATTCAATTTTAAATTAAAAGTTTATTTATTATAAAAAATAATATTTTAAAATAAAAATATAGATGGTTCATTTTCAGGGTAGAAAGCAACTGTGCACTTAAGGATATAATCGAGTGATTCAGATATGAAATCTGCATAACGCAAGAACATGAATTCCTATGAAAAAAAAAAAAGGGAAAAGACAAAGGATTGACAGTAACCGTAACAAATTGACTTCATAAAATATTAGATTTTATTTAATATTATATTGAAAATTTGATGTTGAAAATATAGCTATCTAAATATATAAAAAAAATCCTATTAAGTTGAGCTTTCAAGTCTTTATTGATGTTGATTTATCATTATGATTTGACAAAAAGAAAAATGGATATCCCACTTTGTGATTAGTTTTCTCCACTTCTTGAGGTACTCATTTTCCTCCAGCCCCCCATCCCAAAAAAAATTATTCTTTTTTCATATGTTGCCTCTTCTTTTCAATATTTTTTCTAAATTAAAAAGAGTGCCCCACAAAAACAAACCAACAAACAACGCACCCCTTCTCTATTTCAATTTTTTTTTTTCTATTCTGAAAAATACGATGTTACCCAAAATAAGCAAAGAAGATGACACTTATTAAAAGGTTCACATATAATTTGATATAGAAAATAAAAAATTATCTTATTGTTTTTTTATTACACATAATAATAAGATCAACATATTAATGATAAGCTAATTTTTTTTGTTAGTACTATATTACCTACCTTTATTTTATACCATTAAATTATAAAAATTGTTTAAAAAAATTTAATTTTTAAAGAATTAAATATGAAAACTCGAATATATGTAGTTAACCAAAATTTTCTTGTTAAATTATCAGTTTGTCATTGGAGTTGGACTACTTAAACCATGACTTATTGGGCTTGGGAAATTTAAATGGGCTTAAATATTTGACTCAATTGTGTACAGGAGCCCAACCCCTAAATGAGGAGTTGAGCGCTGTGTTTCATGAACATGGTGATTCTTTGGTGACCATGGGCAGGAAATCTGGGATATCAATAACCTCAGACATGAAGTAAAATGAGATCAATGTTCAAATGTAAGGAGTTCCTCTGTCAAATTGTTGGTTCTAATAACAGATACTTGTCAGTCGCAGCCAATCTTGAATTCGCAGAAGGAACCCAAGAAACAGAGGAGGTCTGGGTTCGCGAAATTACTACCCCACTCCCAACTCTGCAATACCATATAAGGAAATGTGCAAGCCAGAAAACAATCGAGGAAGGAAAGCCCTTCCATGCCCGAATTATTCGACTTGGATTTGAATCCGACACTTCTACTTCAAACATGCTCATAAATATGTATTGCAAATGCGACAATATCTTTGATGCTCGAAAACTTTTCAATGAAATGCCTGAAAGAACTATTGTTTCTTGGAATACGATTATTGGGTCCCTGACCCGGAATGGAGTTGCAGAAGAGGCTCTCTTGTTGTTTAAGGAGATGCTCAGAGAGGAATCTATATTCAGTGAGTTTACACTTTCAGCAGTGCTTTGTGCAAGCGCTGCAAAGTTGGCTGTGATTGAGTGCATGCAGGTGCATGCTTTTGCTATAAAAGCATTAATTGAATCAAATATGTTTGTTGCTACTGGTTTAGTTGATGTCTACGCCAAGTGTAATTTCATAGACTATGCTTGGCAGGTTTTTGATTCCGCGACTGAAAGAAATGATGTTACTTGGACTTCGATGGTGGTGGGACTTGTAAGAAACGAGCAGTATGAGGAAGCTCTTTTATTGTTTCGCAGATCACAAAGGGCTGGTTTGGAGTATAACCAGTTTATTGTTTCTTCCGCCGTGTCTGCTTGTGTGGCTTTGGCTGCTTTGATAGAAGGGAGCCAAGTACATGCTGTGGTTTGGAAAAGCAATTTCAACTCAAACAGTCACGTTTCCTCCTCTCTTGTGGACTTGTATGCAAAATGTGGAATGATTAGAGAAGCTTATCTTGTGTTCTGTATTTCGAAAGAGAAGAATGTCGTACAATGGAATACCATGATTTCTGGTTTTGCTAGGCATGGCAAAGTTTTAGAGGCTATGATCTTATTTGAGAAAATGCAGCAAACAGACTTGTCACCAAACGAGCTTACTTATGTCTCTATGCTATCTGCATGTGGCCATATGGGTTTCGTTGAGAGGGGGCGAAAATACTTTGATATGATTACAAAAGAACATAACTTGTTACCTACTGTCTATCATTATTCGTGCATGGTTGATATTCTTGGCCGTAGCGGTCTTGTAGGTGAAGCTAAAGACTTAATAGACCAAATGCCATTTGATGCTACCGCTTCCATGTGGGGTTCACTCTTAGCCTCCTCCAAAGTTTTTGGAAATATTGAGTTGGCTGAAATTGCTGCTAATCACTTGTTTGACATGGAACCTACTAATGCTGGAAACCATGTCTTGCTCTCAAACACATATGCAGCACAGAGGAGGTGGGACAATGTTGCATTGACAAGGAAACTTCTTAAGGACAGTAAAGTTAAGAAGGAAAGAGGCAGGAGTTGGATTGAAATCAAGGACAAGGTTCATATGTTTATGGCTGGGGAAAGAAGACATCCTCGGATTGCTGAAATATATATGAGATTGGATGATTTGTTGAAAGACATGAGGGAATTGGGCTATAAAGGTGAGAGTGAACATGATTTTCATGACATAGAAGAGAGCAAAAAACAGGAATTACTGAAACACCACAGTGAAAAGCTTGCCTTTACCTTAGGATTGATGTGCTTGCCTAGTGGTGTGACTATAAGAATTATGAAGAATCTTAGGATATGTGGTGACTGCCATTCTTTTATGAAGATGGCATCGAAAGTTACAGGAAGGCAAATCATTGTGAGGGATAACAACCGTTTTCACCATTTCAACAATGGATTTTGTTCTTGTAGTGAATTCTGGTGATAAAATAAAATGTTGCAAGCTTGATTTTAGAGCTCTCCCTAAAATTGATTATCCGGCCGATCAGATGATATGACATCCATTGGCTTACTGTTGGCAATCACCGTGAGGTATTTGTATTGTGTAGTCCATCATCATCTTGGATCCACTGAGTCTGCATTGTTCAAGCAGAGGATCGAAGCAGGTTCATCCTTCTGGCTATTAATTTCTTTGAGCTCAGAAGATGTCATTTGCTAGGAAACTTGGCTTCTGATGATATAAACAGAGTACTGCATGAGGTATGCATTACGAAAAGATGTCTGTACATTATTGCATTGTATAGACATTCTTGTGGACAGTTAGATATTTCTACTCTTCATGTCGAGGAAGGAAAACAAATACGAAAAAGGTTCAATGTGAGAGCAGCTAATTTATCAGAAACAAATATGTTTTACCGATATCCATTCTATGGTCAAGCTCCTTGGACCAGATCAAGTGATGATTTTCCGCGGTGCAGGAAGTGGATGACAGGCTTCCTGGACTATATAGTAAATAGCTATTAGAGGCCGGTAGTTTATCCCGCAGCCACTAAACTAATCCGTGGATGCACATTGAGAGTGAACCAGAGCTGGTTGTTCATCTCATATGTAAACGTGATAGATCCTAATCAAATTCAATTCAACTGATTCCATCGGATTTTTCTAGATTCAGTTATTTTAAAGAATGATTAGATGAAATTTAAAGAAAATCTATTTTAAGATACGATATTGATTCATATTTGGATTCATATTTGAAAATCAGAGTTGAGACTTTGATTCATATTTGGATTAAGACTTTGATTCATATTTGGATTAAGATACGATATTGATGAATTTTTTCAATAAAATTTTAATTTTTAAGATGGAAGAGTTCTCTTGCAACCCCAAAATGTTAAACAGGTTCTATGGTTTTACATTTTTAAATGAGTTATTTTTTTAATCTGATTTTTATTTTATTGGATGTAGAAATAGAAACACTTCTAAGAAATAATAGTGCTGTTTTTACAGTTACTCAAATTGAATAGAAAGATTTTAAAATTAAACAAATCTGTACAACATTTCATAATTTATTCAATTCCAAAACTAACTTTTCACTCCATACTCATTTTAACTTTTTCCTTTTAAAAAAAAAAAAAACTAAACTAACATTTATTCACTTTTATCAAGTAATTACTATATTGCCCTCAACATTGAAACAACCCAACTACCACTGCACTACTATAAAACTGAATTGAAAACCACACAACTACTACATCATTGATGAAGTTTCCTTGTTGAAAGTTGAACTTGAAAGAAACCCGTTCTCCCTGTTGAAGAAAAAAAAAAATATCGACACTTGTGTTTGAGTTTGACAGAGGAGTTGGTTTTTTTTCTTCACAAGATTAAGCTCGCATTTTTCACTTTGAGTTTGAGTTTTGTTTGTTTTTCTTTTATGATGTTTGATGGTTGTGTTTTCATTCCTAATTGTCGCTGGGTTTTTCTGGTCATCCATTTTGTATTGTTTGTTTGGTATAAGGAAGGAAAGAAAGAAAGTTCATTGTGCTGAGTGTTTGAAGAATTGGCCGACCTTCAGAAGGACTAACCTACCTTTGGGGTGTCTGACCCATCTTGGGTAGTTTAAGCTGACCTTCAAACCCAGTTTTTTTTATGTCTAGCCGACCTTCGGGAGGTCTATGCGACTTTCGAAAGTATAGAACGACCTTCGGTAGTAGAAGCCCAACTTCAAGAGTAGTTTTTTGGTTTTTGGATCAACCGACCTTCCATTTCACAATTTCGACTTTTGAAGGATTATATTGACCTTCTAAAAGATGAAATCAACCTTCAATGTTCAAGAAAACCAACCAGAAGCTCAATTAGACCTTCATAGGGATTTTATTGACCTTCCATATGGTCATCTCGAACTTCAAGCATTTTTTCTAGTCCCTTTTTTTTTTCCTTAAAAAACTATGTAGACCCTCTTTTCTTTGGTTTTTTTTTTAATTAAGATATTTCTCCCCTTTTCTTTCTAGTATTGCTTGTACATTTTCCTGAATATATTTTTCTCTGGATTCGTGCAGAAATGGCTTTAAGCAGAATTATTCTTCACGATGGTTCTCTAAGTGGAAAGGGCATGTCCGATAGTCACACCAAACGACATCAGTTATGAAGATTTTAGGAGAACTATGGCAAGCTGCATGAAGATTGATTTAAACCTATTCAATGTACAAATCTCATTTGCATCCACATTATCCAATGGAAGTACCAAATTATTGGAAATTGAAGATGCATACGGGGTCGTGTTTTTTATGGCTGAAGTTGATCATAAAATGGTTGTCATTATCAAAGTTGAAAGATTACATCAGTGTGGTGGTGAACATAAATTGGATGATTTTGTTAATGCATACAGAAGGAATCCGGATAGGACATTCCAACTTGTAACCGATGAACCTAGGCCATCCGAAAATATTTGCAGTGTTGATGATGATGATGATGATGAAGAATATATCCGCAGTAATGATGATGATGTCCTCGTGAACTTCGACGATGGGGTCAGACACATAGGTCTTGTTGAGTAGTTTATACCAAACCCGTCTACTCAATTCACAGACATGGACTGGGTTGATGAAGCAGAGGTGCATTATTTCGAAGATGAAACCATTCCACTTGTGGGTGAGGTAGGGAAGGATTCAATTTGGGTATATTTGGAAAATTAGGATTTAAATAACATCACAAATTAAAAAAATTTATGTAAACATTATCTATTACTATAAAAGAACTATTAGAAATATGAACTAACTTGAGGGAAATTACTAAAAATTCGATAATACCTGAGCTAATGAGGTTACTATTTTCCTCATTTAAACAAAGAGAATTTAAGTTGGTTGAAACTATATTGATAAAGCGAGAGGAGGAACTAAAGAAAAAGCACAGTTTGAAGGAGCTTGAAAATTTGGAAATGAAAGAAGATTTGATAAGGTTAGAAAAAGAAAACTCAAAACTAAAGACGGAAAGGTTAAAGGAACTTCCTTTAGCCTCCAACATTTCCGTCTTTAGTTCTAAATTTTCTTTTTCTATCATCATCAAATCTTCTTTCATTCCAAATTTTCAAACTTCTTCAAACTGTGCTTTTTCTCTAATTCCTTCTCTTGCTTTATCAATATGGTTTCAATCAACTTAAATTCTGTTTGTTTAAATGAGGAAAATAGTAACCTCATTAGTTCAGGTATTGTCGAATTTTCAGTAACTTCCCCCTCCCCCCCACGTCCATAGAACCCATTTCCAATGAAAAACCACATCTCATTAAGTCAGGCACCCTCCAAAATGACCAACTATCTCAGATCGTGTCAAAACTGAAAGGTATGTTGGGCGTGGATCCATATCTCTGTAGTAAAGAAACAAAGGAAACATTTGAACAAAAAAAATTCAAATAGTTAAACTCGCCTTTTTCGAGACACAAGTGGTCAACCTCTAGGATGTTTTTTTGATTAGATAATTCTTTATTTTGAGTATGGAATGTAACACTATAAGTGTTTCTCTGAAACCATGAAGACTGTCATGGGTCCATGTTTCCTTTGTGCACGTGCACAAATGGATCCATCCGTGCTTTGAGTTCATCTACTGCATCATCGGTATTTGTGCCGATCAAGCTTGTCAAAGAAACCCTTTTATTTTGCAAGATTGCTTTTTCCTTTTAACATTAAATGTGCAAGTCTCGAGAGAGACATTCTCGGCAATTTTGGATTTACCAGGCATAAAATATTGTATAACTCATCAGTATCAAAATCGGATGTCCAAGATAGGATTATCTTTCGGTCTGTATGAACTTTTGTCAAACTCTTTCTCAGTCGGCTATTCTGGTTGCGCGGTATGTGAACCTCATCTAGGATCAAAATGCCACACTTCTGAAGGAGACCTTGAGATGCTTGACATTCTGATCTTAGATGAAGGTCACACACCGCGCAACCAAAACAATCAATTGAGATAAGAGTTTGCCAAAGGTTCAGACAGACCGGAAGATAATCCCATCTTGGTTATCCAATTTTGATACTGATGAGTTATGCAATATTTTATGCCTGGTAAATCCAAATTTGCCGAGAATGTTTTTCTTGAGACTTGCATGTCTAATGCTAAAAGGAAAAGCAGTCTTGCAAAATAAGGAGGGGCTTCTTTGACAAACTTGATCGGTAAGAATACTAATGATGCAGTAGATGAACTCAGAGCACTGATGGATCCATTTGTGCACGTGTAAAAAGGAAACATAGACCCGTGACAATGGGGTCTTGAAATACACTCTTTGTTACACTCTTTGTGTCCTTTACTGTAGTGCCCCATGAATACTTAGCGTGTACGTTAAGTGTAATACAGGAAGACACAATGCTAATTAGAAGAAATCTTTGTTATTATATTTATTTTATAGATTAAAATATATCAAGATGATATAATTTATTCTCAAATTAATAATATATTTACAACAGATTAATTAATTTAGTAGTACTACACTACTAGTACCAAAGCAATAAGGTCACAAAAGAGAAAGAAAGGAAAAAAAATGAAGCGTTTAGTTAACAGTAGGAGTAGTAGCACCACCCACTCTGCTAGTCGATGTGATAGTACAGTGTCAGGGAATCAATCATGTCATCACATGCAACCAGTAAAAGCTTTTATTAAATTTAAATTATTATAATAATTATAATAATAAAGTATAAAAATAATAATATTTATCATTGAAGGTCGGGAGATTCTTTATTAGTCTAAAGTTGGGTTTAACAGTCGAAGGTTGAAGAAAGATTTGACAAACTTAAAAAATATAATATTAAACAATTATCACCAAAGGTCGATATAATCAGACCAAAGGTCGGTATTATATAGTGAATTTCGGGTTTATCAGTCGAAGGTCAAAGAAAGCCTTGACAAACTTCAAAATAAAATAATAATAAAATTATCACAAAAGGTCGAGATAATCCTACTGAAGGTCAGTATTATGGGCTGAAGGTTGGTTTTATCATTTGAAGATCAAAGAAAGACTTGGCCAACTTTGAACTTTGCAAGCCTTCCTTCGATCTTCGAATGATAAACTTGATCTTTAGTCCATAATAACGACCTTCAGTAGATCCTCTCAATCTTTAGCGGGATCATCCAGAACTTCCAGCAATTCAATCCAAAAATTATAATTCCCCAAATCAAAAGTTTCAACATCATTTTACATACGAAGTCTCAAAATTTCATAAATCATAAGAAAATCCGTCAAAAAAAAAACAAAAAGCAAACTGTTCGTGTTCAACTAAAAAAAAAAACCAGTTCAATGCACACACAACAATCTCATAAATTTCTAATTAACATTATCACATCAAAAGCAAAGAAATTAAATGATCATTGAAGTTGAAAAAACAACAGTGTCAACTTGGAGAAAAAAAAAGGAAAACTTACCTATAGTTTGTCGGACACGGTGACGGTGACAGTGGAGTTGAAGAAGATAACACCAAAACTTGTTCTCCAGCTCCGACAATGGTGGAGTTGAAATGCTAAGTTTCGGTTTGTTTGAGGGATGAGCAGCAACTCGGCAAATAAGGAAGGAACTCGACCGTTTGACTTCCACCGCTTTTCAAGTGCATGATTGTCTTTTCAACTGGTCAACCTCGCATCGATCTTTGGTGGACAATATCGACCTTCAAATAATTATACCGACCTTCAGCATACAATTAGACCTTCCACCACTTCAAAGTACGAAAAAGCTTTTTTACCATTTCCAAACCAAGATCTCATCTCCCCAATTGTTTACGTAGCTATTTTGTCATTGTCAGAAAATAATAATATTCTTGACATATAATTAACTTCATATTATTTTTTCTTGATTCACGACTTGTACTTTTTTTCATATTATTCAATCATCACTTGTAGTTTTTTTATATAATTTTTAATTACACAATATAACCATAACAAGTAATATTATTTACATAATTTACACGATATCCCAAATATATATATATGATATAAAATAAAAAAATGACTGAGATTTAAAACTATGTTCTGCTGCTATAATCAAGCCTGATCAGTGTTATCTCGTCTCTGATGCATTGGGGTGCATCTGGAATATCCTGCAGTGATGGCATCGTCCCCCTAACATACCCTTGCAGCAGTAGCACCATGTAATGTACAATGTAGGCCCTACAGGTAGCCGAATTAGGCTGACTCGGGATTGCTTTAATGCCCAAAACTCATATAAGAACTTGAGGGGTGGAGCAGCAACTCCCAACTCAGACCCGTCATCAATGGCGTGCTGGAGGCAATGTTGTGTCATGCTTCATCCCATGGTACCCCAAGGAAATACCTCAGTCGCTGGCAATTTCTCGAGGATGGACCACACGTAATATGGAATTACTACAAGGGACTAACGTGTCAACATTTAGTATCCATAAACATGCCTGAGGACATCATCCTGCTCCAATGATCCAACATCCTTTGCCCTAAACATGGTAAGGGCTTGTGTCGGGGTCAGTGGATTGGGTCCCAATAACCTATCACGTGCAGAGTCTCTCGACAACCTATAATCTCTGCATCCATAGGGCCAAATCGAAGTTCGATGATTAGGGCATACTCCTAAGGCCCTAATTGATGTAATTTGCCTCCGATGTGGAACCACATCTCATCGGGGCCTACCATCAAGGAAGTGAACCTCTTGTCTAAGTACATGAAATGCAGCATGGGAGTAAAAACGCTTGGCATATCGGGATAGCCCCAACATGTATCCGAATGGACTACACCTGAATCGCTTTTTTACCTCGTGAAGCCTAACCAAGTCAATGACCTCTACTATCTACAAATACTTGAAGTAAGCACTCTTAGTCCTACCAAGAGGAATAACATGACTATGCTTGTACAACCATCTCCCTCTAATGGGGTACATATCTTTGCAAATATAAATAAATAAATAGCTAGATTGTCGTTAAATTAAACTAAATACAATAAATAAAATAAACTCCAAACAATTTGCTATTGCATGAAAAAGTATTATTTAAATCCTAAACATAATATTTCATATAATTATCTATAATCATTGTAATATTATTATTTTACTTTCTTAATAAAAGGTACGATGTATTTTTATTATAAAAAAAAAAGGTCAAAACAATCATTATAAAATATTAAGTATTAAAGTATATTAAATAATTAAATTCAATTATACACTGACAGTACAATGGTAATAATATTAATAAATCATTGCAAAGTACAGTGATAGTTTAATAATAATAATTTTTAATTATTTTCATAATAATAATAATAATTTTTTTATTTAAGTTACAATTGATTTCATTTGGAATTTAATAATAATTTATATTTAACTTAAAATAATAATAACATTTTTTAGTTAATTTAAATTTTAATGAAATTAGTTTTTATTTAATTTCAAGTTTAATATTATAAAT
This sequence comes from Parsonsia alboflavescens, assembly GCA_028571225.1. Lineage (NCBI taxonomy): Eukaryota > Viridiplantae > Streptophyta > Magnoliopsida > Gentianales > Apocynaceae > Parsonsia > Parsonsia alboflavescens. The sequence goes on along the minus strand of JAOXNR010000032.1, from coordinate 7,921,248 downwards.
TTTTATTTTAATTTAAAATTTTATAATGATAATAATAATACTCCGACCTTCCATATAATATTCCGACCTTCAATATATTATCTCGATCTTTTATAGATTATCCTGACCTTCTCTGATATTAAAATTTTTATAATAATAATAATAATGAAATAATAATGGCCAACCTTGCATATGTTATACCGACCTTCCATAGATTATCTCGACCTTTTATAGATTATCCCGACCTTCAGTGACTATTTAAAATTTTATAATAATAATAAAGAAATAAGAATGACCGATTTTCCATATATTATCCTGAAATTCCATATACTATCCCATCCTTATATAAATTATCCTGACCTTCAATGTCTATTTAAAATTTTATAATAATATTAATAATAAAGAAATAAGACTGGCTGACCTTCCATATATTATCTCAACCATCCATATACTATCCAGTCCTTCTATAGATTATCCCGACCTTCCATATTTAAAAATTTATAATAATAATAATAATAGCCGACTTTCCATATATTATCCCGACCTTCTACAGTTTCAACGCAAAAAGTCTAATGCCAACCTTCTCAAATCATTTATCCCACAAATATGCCTCCAAATAGGCTTTGACACACTCAATTATTATCAAGAAAATTTAAAAAAGATGACAGTTAAATATTTCCATTACAAACCGAAGCAAAAATAACAAAATGACAATTAAAATTTCCAGTTCAAAAGCGAAAGATAAGAAGATGACAAAAATGACACAAGCAGCACAACGATTTGCATAAATCATGAAAAAAAAAAAAATTAAATGACGCAAAGGGGATTTACCTGTAGCCAGTCTAACTTTTTCTTTTTTGCAGCGGTCTAACTTCTTCTTCTTCCACGGCAAAGGCAAGGTAGCTTTAAACACTTTCCACTGCACCAACGAGCTTGAAAAAAATGGTTTGTGAGAGGATTAAAGCGGAAGGAACAATGATTGGGTTTCCAGTCTTTTGAATGAAGGTTCGGGGAAAGTCAATTGAATGAGGGTAAATGAGTCTTTTCCATTTGATCAACTATTTTCATTTCTCAAATTGGATGTCCATATCAATTTGGATATATAATGACATTATCTTATTAAAATTGGATATAATTAAAATAACCGATTTAATTTTGGATATTTTTTAGAATTTCCACGAAATAATAATACAATGTGTAGTGTCCATGGGTGAGAGAATAGGTGCAAAATTGGATTGTCATTGAGAGCTCTTTAGTATATTAGATCCAGGCCCATAATTGCTACTGGATAGAAAAGGTTAAGACTATTTGAGCCCAATAACTCTGCTTTCCGGTAAAACCCTATTGCAAGTCTGCAAAACTCCCTTCACCCCTTTCATATTTTGGTCGCGGAGTGCTGCTGATTTCTCGTCGCCACCTTCTCCTTTCCAGTTCTACGGTAAGCCCAAAACAGCTTCGGCCTCTATTATTTTCTCTTTATTTTGCATTTTTTTCTTCTTTCATCTAAAGAGAATATAATTTCCTTTTGTGGTAGTAGGACGAATCGATCAATTGACATTGACAGATTTCTTTGATTTTTCACGTTACTATGAATTCTTTTTTTTTTTTTTTTGTGAGTGTTTGTGTTATTTTCCTATATACTCTTAACGTATAGAATTTTTAAGTCTGTGAGCTTTGATGCATAATCGTTTTCAATTGAAATCGAATTAAAGTTTTCAGGTAGCCCAGAGTTTGGAAAAAGATTCTTAAGCTATGTATAATGAGAATGTGGACCAAATCTTGGAAGAAATATAAGTTTGGGTTTAGATTCCAACAAAAGTTTTCACTTTTAGATTGTTTTTCCCTCAAATTTTTCTGAGGAGTTCTATTGCCATTGAATCTGCTGTCTGTAGTTCTGGGGGCTAGGGTATTGGTTATGAATGCGGAGCATCTTTTTGGTACTGATGGTTCTAGAAGCATGTGTTATCATTTGGATAGATGATAGGAGTATTAACAACTGATTAAGTTGGGAATAGTTTTCATGTATATATTTCAGTTTGAGCAAAACATAGTACTCATCATGCAGTTTGTGAACCCTGTCTTTGTAGAAGATGATGTCAAATAGTTAACTTGGCGTTATTCTAATCTATTTGCCTATTTTTCTTTCTTGAGTAATGAAATCGTGGCTGTACCCACCTAAGCACTGATGAAGAGAAATGATTTAATGCTTTTCAAGGATGCAGAGTGCTTCTCTATATTTTGCTTGATTATAATGCACATTTGGCATTTATACTAGCAAAACTTCTTGAATTGAAATTCTGAAGAATCTTTTGTGGTCCTTTTGGTATAAACTGCTGTCTGGATAACGGACTTTGGTTTATTCAGGTGTTAGTGAGTTGCTGCTACAAAGATGGGTCGTGTACGTACGAAGACAGTGAAGAAGTCCTCTCGACAGGTGATTGAGCGTTACTATTCCAAGATGACTTTGGATTTCCACACAAACAAGAAGGTTTTGGAGGAAGTTGCAATTATACCTTCAAAGCGCCTGAGAAACAAGATTGCTGGGTTCTCAACCCACCTCATGAAAAGGATCCAGAAGGGTCCTGTTCGAGGTATCTCACTCAAACTGCAGGAAGAAGAGCGTGAGAGGCGCATGGACTTTGTGCCTGATGAGTCTGCCATCAAGACTGATGTTATTGAGGTTGACAAGGAGACAATTGACATGCTGGAAGCCATTGGTATGGCAGGCCTTCCAGGAGTTCAGGTGCAGACGAATGAGCCACAGTTGGCTGCAGCACCTGCATATGGACGAGGTGGAACTGGTTTTGGAAGGAGATTCTAGAACTTATGGAGTCTCTGGGTTTTTATTTTATATTGGATACTAGTAGCATTTTAAAATTTGACTTCTTTCAGGTTCTTTTCGGCATGTTTCTTTCCTTACGAGCATTTATATGATTACATCTCAGGAGTTGGACTTTTGTCATTGAAAACAGGGAATGATTAATGGATAAATTTCTGTTTTTAGTATTCATTCATGAAATGGTTCAATTTTCCTGCATGTTTTCGGTTTCTGATTAACTTCACATTGTAAATTCTAGATATGACATAATCAAACCGTGCTGATAAAGTTTGATATGGAACCAGGAGGGGATAAAATGGATCCCTAGACATTCGATGCCAATTCTAAAATGGTGCTGGTGATCGAAAGAGGATCCTTGAGAAGATGAGTTGGTTTCTTCTACCACGAAATATCTTTCAGGGTTCAAGAAAAGCGGCAGTGCCCTGCTTGAGGCTTTTCTCTGCTGGGAAGTATCAATGCACCATTCTTGCACATTTGAATCCTAATTGGTCTTTGAATATTTACTCTTTTATTATACTCTCTGTTCTCATGTTACTTTAATGAAAGATTTATCAATGAGTAAGAATTTTTTATTAGTTTAATAGATAATATAACATAAATCATAATAGGTTAAGCAAAAAATTATTTTATTGACCACTTTTATTGACAAATGACTATTGTGGTTTAATATAGATCTTTGATTCTTCCATAACTATAGTCCAAATAGGCTACTAGTTACATATCAAGATGCATGCGAATTAAATTATTAGCGAGACTCGTTAAGATTGTGAAACACCTTTTAAAAGATCAGATTGTGAAACACCTTTTAAAAGAAAATCAGGCAAAATAACTAGGGAGGGAGATGACATCAATGTAAATTTTGCCCAATCCTGTTCATTTAGTAAAAACTCTTATCCGCCAAATGATTTTGTGCTGTTTAATTGGGTAAAGTGGCATGAATCATTATGCTTTCAATGTTATGTGTGAGAATCATGATTCATGAAATATGATTATTATTGTCAGATATAATTATGAACATTAAGGAGTCAAATTTTACTCGATTAATCTAATGGAGACAAGTAAAAAGAAAAGAAAAACTCAAAATAAGCTCCACAATATCACATCAAAAGAATCTCAACCCAACCAGTCAAAGCGGCCCAAGCCAGTAATATCATTAATTAAAAGGATAATTCTTTATAGATTAGGTCAATATATAGGCTACCTAAGTGGTGGGTACTGGGTTTGGACACTTGACCCGGACCCGGTCTCTACATGAGATAAACTCACGAAATCCTTGACGCGGCCCAACTTGAAGGGGGTTTAGACAAGGTCGGATTCATCTAATCAATCATTGAATATAAGGCTCAAATGAAAACACTATTTTAGACTCGAAAATAAAAAGAAAGTTCGATGGTGAGCTTGAGACCTTGAAATCTAGATTATGTCTCTAATTTGAATGGTTGTTTGTGCTTACTGGCATCTATTTATTATACCTTTTTAAAATGTTTAATAAATTGAGAAGATATCTTCGGGTTTAATCTTACATTTTCTTAGTAATTAAAAGATTAGATCATTGAAGTGATCTGAAATACAATTTTTACCTTTTATCACAAAAAAAACCCCTTAATTTTTATGATTATATTTTAACTTTTATCACAATAAGTATGAGTTACTCAATTGCAATAACATTTTCCATAAATTTTATACGGCCAGTTCAAAGGGCACGTTCCTGGACTGATTTTAAAAAAAAATTTTTTGATATTATTATTATAAAACTAAAACTAGGAACAGGAAGCAAAAGCGAAATTGAGCACTAAAATAAATATGATTTTATTAATTTATTGACGTGGCATAAGATCTTCCTTATCCAAAACTTTGTTCCCTTGGACTACTTTAATAGGAACCATTTTTCATGTGACTTAAACGTGTCAGCTTGAAATACAGGCCACGTGGACCCAAGGAAAGCATCCCAAGTCGACGACATGCCACTCTCTAGTTTCCGGATTAAGCCCATTGGTTTGTATTCCTTAAACTCCTTTTCTTTTGTCCTTTTTTTTTTTATATATAATTTTTTTATTTCTTTTCCAATAAAAATTACCTGAATATGTATATTTTAATACACATATTAACAGTGACAGCAAAAATCTGTAGAAAACGACAAAGCCACCTCCCCCAAGGCGGTTGCCGACATAACACGACTCCGAGTTCACCGTATCTGGTCAATGGAAAAATGGGATATAAAATTTATTCGTATGAGATATTTAATTTTAAATGATTAAAAATAAAATATGAAATATTTAATTTTAATTTTAATTTTTAGAATAAAGAATTATATGACTTTTATCTTCATTTTATTTATTTATTTATTTTCCCTCCAGAAGCAAAGAACTAAGGCAGTGACACCAAAGTATAAAATGGGAAGAAATCTTTAGTCAAAGCCTTACCAAACTCAAACTCGATACAGACAACCCTCATAATTTAATTTGGTGGTTTGCCGTCTTCTTGATTAGCAGTAATTTACTTTTATGTTCCCCTTTAATACACGTGTTAACTTGCCATTAGAATATTTATTCCGAACATAATTAATATTAATTGATTTTCTTCCCCAGTCATCCTATAAGGGAGACACGCAATCCACAAGTGTTGTGAAAATAATCATATTTTTCTTTAAAATTGTTTATAAAAAATAGTTTTAGTATACTAATTCAAAATATGAACAGAATATATATATATATATATATAAACCTTTTGTTGTGTGCACGATAGCATCAAAATCACGTCATTTTGATCCGTGTTTTTTATGTCGTTTTGATGTTTTTATTTTTTTAATATTAAAATGACATTAAAAAATACAGTTCAAAACAATGTCATTTTGATGTCATCGTACAGTATAAAATGACTATATATATATTTCTGTATTTATTAAGTGTTAAGGTTTTATCCATTCTTGAAAATTACTGAACATAACAATATAAAATATTGTTTCCCTAAAAAAAATGTTTCTAAGTTAAAAAAATAATAATTCTAAACTGTTCATCTCTAATAATTGTAGTCAAATTCATGCAAAATTTTCTTTAGTTAATGCAAAATGTTTATAAAAGTAAAAAAAAGAGCATTGGATAAAACTATTTTTTAAAATGGTTTTGTTTAAAATTAATTATTTTGATTGGAAAAATATATACTAGTACTATTATTTATTTCCAAATGAAAACAATAATAAAATTTGGTCGTCCCTGTGTGCACATGGCAACAAAGCATATTTTTTTGGAGGCTTGCTAGGTTAGTCCATGTTATGTTAATTTATACATTTAATTAATTAATTAATTAAGGATATGAAAACAAATTGATTTCTATTGTTCAAAGTCTAAAGATTTGCAAAACTAGAGTTGGAATTAATTTATATGCTTAATTTATGTCCAACTCGTTTTATAACATTATTCAAGGGGTACCAACCATATTTGATCACCCGCATTCTTTAAACATTTTAAATTGTTACACTTTTTTTACATATATTATCTCAACCGATTTTAATCTGTAATTATTATTCTAAATTAAGGGCCTTTTTCTCTTCACAGTTCAATATAGAATTTTCATCTACAAATTATGTGAATTTTAAATGTCAAATAGTCTCATCACTATTTGTAGAATTTTAAAATTATAAGGTTAACTAGGTTTCATAATTTGCACATGACCTAATAGGTCTTAATGAGTACAAATTTATATTCCCTCCGTTCAAAAATGAATGTTTCATATTTTATTTTGGAAACATTCAATTATGGATGGAGGGTACTCAAAATATTTCATACATATCATATATTAAATTAACCATTACTTTTTTCCTTTACATGAAACCTCTTCTTGCATTTCTTTTCAAATTCTAATTGAATAATACATTGAACTTCAATGTAGAAAGAAAATTTTTACCCATATAAGTTTCTTATGCAAAGAATCTAATAACTTATGCAATGAATCTAATAATGACATTTAAGGAGGTTTGCTTGGAAGGGAGCTTAATTAAAGTTTTTGAATTTAATGATTATTTTGATCATATCCCAGGCACCTTCGAGGGTAAATAGGTCATTGTGTAATATGCCATCAGGGTCCCTTGAAATAAGTCTTCCGTTCCATCAGAAGGCCATGAGAGCTCTGCCCTCCTTTTTTTTTTTTTCAGCTTCAGGTGTTTGTATATATAGAACAGACGTGCATCAATTGTTAAGTTCCGAAAACCCTGAAATCCTCTCAAAATCTCCTTCAAAAACACAGGGAATTTGAAGAAACCCATCAGCCCACCGAAGGGGAAGAAAAGGAATTTTGAAGTTGAATGATGTATAACGTGAATGAGAATCAACGGATACCGGGGAATTCTACTGTTAATTGGACGAAATTCGAGGATAAGATATTCGAGCAAGGGATTGTGATGTTCCCCGATGATGTCCCTGATAGATGGCACAGAATTGCTGAGAGGCTTCCAGGTAAGACACAGGAGGATGTGATGAATCACTATGAAGATTTATTGCATGATGTTGAGGAAATTGATTCAGGCCGAGTTGAGCTGCCGAATTACATGGACGATTCCTATGAATGGGATTCTGAGTCAAAACCCAACCAGATCTCTTTTGGGTCTTCTGTTAAGACAAAACACGGCGACGTTGATCGAAAGAAGGGCACTCCTTGGACGGAGGAGGAGCACAGGTATTCTTAATTTGGTTTTAATTTATTTCTGGATAGGATAAATAATAGGGCTTATTTTTTTATTCATTTTTTAGAATCATTTTATTTGATTTCATAATCTGGGTGTGCTTAAACCCTGAAAATTAGATTTCTCTTCATTTGATTTTCCACTATGGCTTGAGCAATTCTATAATTTGGAGAGAATAGATTTCGTGTAATCAAAGATTAAATCTCTTGCTTTCAAGAGTTGTTTGGTTGGTAAAGAAATGAGAGAAAGGTGAAAACATGAAGAAACCGCCTTTTTTTTTTTCTGATTTCTGCTATTCCTTTTGATCCAGCTGTAATCACTCGTATATTAGGCCTTGGAGTTTCTGGTAAGACTTTGTCTGCAAAGAATGTCCATTTTTTGGTGCTGTCCTTGTATCTTTGGAAGCCCATCAATTAATGCAGAAATTTTGGTCAAGTTTTGTTCTTTTTTGGGACAACTTTATCCTGCAAGAAATAAAAATGCAATTATCATTGGAATGGGATGTTCTTTTCAAGATTGGTCATTAGATGGTTATAGGTATTGCTTTATCCTAGAAACGGTATTATGCATTCCCTTAGTTCATTCCCTAAAGGTAAATTGCATAATATATTTTTTCTGCTAGGTGATTTGCCTGACAAGTTAGATCACATTTTTCTTGCAAATTTATGAAAATCAGTTGCTTTATGTTATAAATGCATTGCATCCATCTGTGTTTCCAGCATGGTGCAAAAAAGAAATTCATTATGTACAGTTTTTCATTTGTCTGTGGGATCAGACAGACTGCTTCTTTTGTAGATTTATGGCATTATAAGTTCTATGCAGATGATGATCTATTCTCCATGGCTTCCATCTTATGCTATTGCGATCGTATTGTACCTTCGTAGAATTGTCATTTGAATTTTCATTTGCTATTTTGAAGGTTGTTTCTTATTGGGCTAAGTCGATACGGTAAGGGTGATTGGAGAAGCATATCAAGAAATTGTGTGGTGACGAGAACACCAACCCAGGTGGCCAGTCATGCTCAGAAATATTATCTGCGGCAGAGTTCTGTAAAGAAAGAAAGAAAAAGGTCCAGTATCCATGATATTACTACTGCCATGGATTGCAAAACTGTCCCTCCTCCAGGAAATTTTCTTCCCAATGAAGGAGGACATCAAGATTTCAGCTTTTCTGCACCAAGGTGAAGTTGATATTGAAGATCTGAGAGGACCAAACATTCCTTGTACATGATAATATATTTTCAAACTTTTGTAAAGATGTATTCTTCCTTGCTGACAGACAATTAGGGGTTAGTTTGAAAATGGATTTCTTTTTTTTTTTTTTTGCCATTTTGTCTGTATGGCAAGGAATGTATATGCTGGAGTAGGCTGTATATGGTTATAATGTGATAATTTAGGCTCAGTGTAAAGTTGTATTAACGGTAGGATTTTGACTGGTGCTTTGATGTCTTGAACAACTTTTAGATCTCTGTCATAATGTAGCAAGAATTAATAATTACATGTACATTTAGAGTTCATTTTGGGTCAAAGTGGTCACTTTAAAACTGCATTTGACATTTGAACAAATGGGAGTTGCTTCCATATACTTTTACTAAATTATACAATGTTCCATTAATTAGACTAAATTGTTCTAATAATACATATAATAATTAGGTATAAGAAAAATGATCGATTTAGTCATATAATTATTTTTATTTTGATCATGTTTCTACGGATCAACATAAAAAAATAATAATAATAAAAAAGTTATGGGACTTAGATATATTTCAGAAAGGAAACATTCAAATTCAAAAAATATATTTTTGGATTTGGTTTTTAAAAACAAATTAAGAAAAAAAGTCAAATATTAACGAAAGAAAAATTGGAAAAAAAAAAAGAAGAAGAAGTTTCGTTTCAAAAGTTGGCAAGGCCTCTCGACTTTTGTCCCGTACAAGACTCTCGCCTTTTATTTTAGTTCCCTTTTTCTTTTTCCTTTTGCCTTCTATTTGATTCACTTTTTAAGCTTTATTTTGAAGATTTGTTCCTTAATTCTATAAATATATATATATATATATGGATTTGCTAAGGCGCTCTCCTTAATGCACGCTTCAACCGTTAACGTAACGGAATTCCTGCTCTGCTTGGTTTGCCGCATAAGCATTGTAGCAAGAATTCCGTTACGGTAACGGTTGGAGCACATATTAACAAAACCGTATATATATATAAATGCTATGAAAAGCAACGGTTGGAGTGCAATTGGAGCGCAATTGTCATAACGACGTCGTTTTGGCAGTGAAATAAGTAGGTTTGAAATATACATGCACTCAAAATGATGTCATTTTGACAATTGTACTCCAGTTGCTTTCCAACCGTTGCTTTTCATAACAATTCTGTATATATATATATTTATATATTTACTTATTTAGTTAGTTAGTTAAATAAGTTTCCCAATCTTGAAAGAAAAACATTGATTTTACCTCCATTATTAATGATTTCACTTTAATTTTGAATCTTCATATGCCATCCTCCGGTCACATGTATTTTTTTCCCATTTTCTTAAAGTTAAAAAAAAAATTCAATATTAAGTTAAAATGAATCCACAATCCTATTCAACTTATAAATAAAATAATAATAATAATAAAAAAAATATATAATTTGATTCGATGGATAACTCCCGTTCAACTTCTATTATTTATTCCCTCAAAATGGTAACTTCTATCACTAAGATATCAAATCCCCAAGAAATATCTGGAACAATTCTTTTAAATGTTTTGAGTTTTTCAATCCTGACAAAATATTAAATCTTCAATTTTTAAGTAAACAAAATAAAATATTTACATTCAATTTTGAAAGATGTAAAATAAAATATGAAACATTCATTTAAGAACTGAGGAAGTAATAATAGTATAATTAATTACATTAACTAACATTTCTTAGTTTACGAAAAAATGGAAAATAATGAAAGTAAATTTTGTATTGGGATGGAGATAGTAAAAAGTTAAATAACATTTATAATGAATATATTTTCCTCAATTTATAATCAATATTTTTTTAAAAAAAATTGTTTTGCAAGTATATGGGTTTTTAATTTATTAAAATCTCTTGAATGTCAAAATTCCCTAGGGAGGTAGGAGCAATTTATTACAAAAGTTAACTATGAAGGTTAGAGATTTAATTGTACATTTTTTTTTTAACAATTTAAGTTCATATAATATTTATCTAAGTTTAAATTGGTTGGTGTTTAATATATAAATATATGTGTATTATAACTTATAAATATTTCATTTAAAGTAAAATCTATTACAATTTAGAGTTAACTTGACTGAAATAATTATTATTGATTCGTTAGAAAAACCATCTACAAAATTTTAAAGAGTTCCGATTTCAAACAATTCTTAAACTACTTTGTATTATTGGGTCAAACACAAAACACCCTAGTTTGTTAAAAAAAAAAAGGGACAATTTTTTTTGGCGTCAAAATGGATCACACTTTAAAACAACTCATAGTTGAAAACAATGGTACGAATTATTTGTCATTCAATACTTTTTTATCAAATGCACGGGTTGTTGATGTGCAATCATAGGTCGTTTGTCTTCGTATCTAATTCTTCACGGATTGTTTAGATATGAAAAAGATACCTAAATAATTTTACACTTAAAAGTGACTTCCATTTTTAAAATGAGAAAACGAAAGTAACTATTGGTAAAATTTCCCAAAAAAAAAATCTCAAACATTCCTTTCCATGTTTTTCAAAATGTATAAGAATTTTACAAATTTTGATATATATTATTACTATAGTTAGTGAATTTCATATTATAATATTTTAAAGTCATTTAATTAAGAATTTTTTTTTTCATTTTGATAAAAAATTTTTTCTTATTTTTTAATATTTTCTTATTTTTTAATGATTTGAAGGTTTTAATTTTGTACACATCTTCTGTTATCATTAATATATATATTATCCCAATAGAGTAGAATATAAACTTGTATTCGAAGATATGTAATCTGATTTAGGTAAGGAAGAATCGTTAAGAAAAGAATGGAGTAGATATTTTGTCTTAATTGTTTATTATTATTTTTAATTTTTTATTTAAATTAAATTTTAAACTAATATATAATGAATGGTGTGCGTTGACCGTTGAGTTTCCTTTCGATTAGAAGTCTAAACGCTAATGATATTTGGTAGCATTTCTAATGTCTCCTTACTGAGTTACCCCAATTAGTAATTAATCAACCAAAATTTATTTTTTAAGTAATTTTCGGATTACACCTCCCCCTGCCCTTCCTTATTATTATTATTATTATTATTAAGCTGAAGTATAATTTTTTTTTTTATACTTATTTTATGACCTCTAAACTTCTAATTCAACTGTAATCGTAAGGTATATAGTTTTTTAATCAATATATTTATTTGTAGTATTGAAAAACTCTATCAAATTGACGGTTCTAGTTTAACTTTGTAAAAAAATTTTAAAAAATTAGTTGAATTAATTAATTTTAAAGCTAACAATATCAACTTCTTAACACAATTTTAATTAATTTAGAAAATGAAACATTTATTGCTTGATAAATTAAAATAAAAACGTGGACATTCAATTCTAAATGGGGGGAGTATATAACGTTTTTGTTATATAAAAAAGTTTCAGAAAATGTAGTTTATAGGACTACAAAAAAGAAGATATTCCATGTGAGAATTTGATCAATCGAATTTATCATAAAAAAAAAAACAAGTAACATTAAACGTTTAAATTATCTTTTGATTTATATGTTAAGTTTCCTGCCTCATAATGCCAAAAAAAAAAAAAAACTCAAATTCCTAGAAAATTTTGAAAATGAAGAGGGTGAAAATGTGAGGGAAATTTTTTGGCGCAATTCACAGAGAAATTCGAAAAGTTCCCTTCAGAATCTCCTGTTTTCTCTCCACACGTAGTGTATCTATAAACTGTCACAAATACGAACTATACGGTCCTTTTTTCGTGTATCTGAACTCAGAAGAACCCTTTCTCATGAACTAATTAAAATCTTGAAGTTCATAATAATGTATAACTCAAATGACAATTCGCCCATGTTTTGCGGCTCCAAGTCGAAATGGTCCAAGGAAGAGGACAATATGTTCGAGGATGCCCTGGTTTTTTATCCAGCCGAAGTCCCAGACCGGTGGGCCAAGGTGGCTAGTGTGGTTCCCGGGAAGACCACGGAAGAAGTCGAGGCTCACTATGAAGCCTTGGTTAGGGACGTATCTGATATTGACTCTGGCAAGGTGGAGCTGCCCAATTATGTGGATGAGGATTTCATCTTCTGGTTGACAGAAGAGAAAAACGAGCAGTTCTCTTCTGACGGCTATGTCATCCAAAATACAGGATGGACTCAACGTAAGAGAAAGGGAACTTGTTGGTCTATTGATGAACATAAGTAAGTTGCTTTAAGCTTTCTACTATTGGGTTTGTGCTTAATTCTGGGTTGATAGTTTTTTGGAGGGACAGAATGGTTTATTTTATTTTATTTTTTATTATTTGGATTTGTTGCTGGGTGATTTGGAAAGATCATAGAGGAGTTTCAAGAGTTGTTAAGATCTGATGAAACCTTTTTGTTTTCTTTTTGTGGATGTGTGAGAGGAACCCGCTCTTGCATTTTTCTAGGTAAGTTTAATTGAACTATTTATGTTCGATTTCTCAACATAGGGATCTTTTTTAGTTATAAGGCATGCATTAATTCCAATTCTTGTTCTATCCTTGTGATTTTGGTTTACTGTTGTGGCATTTATAACTGACAAAGGATGTAAAGGTAACTGCACTATCTTGTAATTGGCTGCATATCCATATCCTTTTATATCGAGTGGTGGGATACGAGTTCACTTGCAAGGGAGCGTGATCCCAAATAATATATCCTGATGATATGTTCAATGATGATCAATATAGCAAAGGTTCTCTAAGTTTCCTGTTGTTTAAATTCATGCATTGTAGCAAATATCTAAGGTCTGGTGACATGTGATCCGATGACCCTAATCTGTTCCTCTGAAATTGCACTTGTGTTTAACTGCACCAGTAATTGCCACTGCCTAGTTTAGCTCTTATGCATACACCTATACTTGTGACCTGCTAAGTTTTCCCTGCAGGTTATTTCTCATGGGGGTGGATAGATATGGCTGGGGTGATTGGAGAAGCATTTCAAGAAATTGTGTGGTATCAAGAACTCCGGCACAAGTAGCCAGTCATGCTCAGAAGTACCAGCTCCGCCACACTGCTCAGAATAAAGAGAGAAAGAGGTCCAGTATCCATGATATCACCACTACAACCGATTTCAAAACAGTCGCTGCTCCAACAACTTCTCGCAATCAAGGGTGCTGAATTTCATTTTCTTTCGCGGTAGACATTAGATCAGTTTAGACATTAGTTGGGAAAATTCAGGGCTCATTTTCTTTTCTCTTAGCTTAAGGATCTTATATCTTTAGGAGATTCAGTTTTTAAAATACACAGACAGATATCTATGGTAGCAAATAAATTCTAGTAGTAGTTGATCTTTAGTTTTTCTGATATCATTCATCTTATGTTTTTATTATTTAGTAATGCAATTGGGTGTTTCATTTCAGACATGTCTCTATCTTGCAACCTTTGTGTCCTGAGATTGATCACTCTTATTCAGTAGACAGAAGAATTCTGAAGAACAAAAGAAAAAGGTTGGACTAAAGAAACTAAGGAAGTGGGACAAATCTTGGCACATTATTTCACTGTGAAGATCCTCCCAGATCAGGATTCTTGAATTCTTGATAACTAGCCATGGAGGCCAACGTTAATCTTCTGAATGGTGGCGACATCAGTTTTGAAAGACTTTGCCAGGATCTCATCACTGATGCTAGTATTGAAAATGGTATTAGGAAGTGAGACAGTTCCAGCATTGGCACTTCCAAATGCTGAAAAAGCTACAGATGTCGTGGTGGCATACTGGAAATGAACAAGTCCCTTGGGGAACACAAACATATCACCTAATTTGAGTGTTTGAGTGAAGAGATTGTTCTTGGTGTCAACAAATCCAACTTCAAGAGTGCCCACAAGCAGAAACAAGAGCTCCGCAGAGCGGGGATGAGTATGGGGCGGATTCACGGAGCCACTCGGGAACTGGAGAATTGCACACGAAACACTCTGTCCATCAAGAGCACTGAATTCACCCAGGCTTGCTTTGGTAACCTTGAAAGCAGGTGGCCCCGGGGACTGGAAAATGTTTTGAGCGCCGTTGTAAGTGAAAAAGGTACCGTTTACGACAGTCACATTAGGTGGAAGTAAGAAATCTGAAGTGATATCTGGATCCCCTGCCAATGCACCATAAATACCTACAAATGCAACTCCTATAGTGAATAGAAGCTCAAGCTTGAATGCCATCACAGACTAGAAATACTTAAACTTAAGTGTATAATTTGAAACAAAGCTAAATAATAACTAATGCAAGACTGCTGGACTCTTAGGCTTCAAGCAGAACAAGTGAATTTATGGAACTAGATTGATATTTAGAAGGAACATTTCTTGGATCCTCAGGAACAGCATTGAGAAGCCGGGGACTGCCTAAGCTGAAACTACAATGTCCTCTTTTGGATGATAGCTTCTCTTTGAATTAATTAAAATGGGTTGTCTTTCTTGTTAATGGCATTCAAAGTATTATTATCTGTTAAGCTATCTTGAGATATATGTTCCATCGAATATCATGAAGAATTTAGTAAGCTGGGGAGGAGACTTTGGAAACAGAACATGATTTCCAGAGACCAGTCACGTGGTATGAAAGAATTTACCCTATGTTTGACTCTTGGAAGACTTGATCAACTCATATGAGAATTGGAGTCAAAAGTGGCTTAGGGATTTCACAACTTTGTTGTTAAACCTAAACCTCGCCTGGAGTCGATTGGCATCCCCATTGATTGTGACCAAAGCGAGAAAATGAAAACCCCACTGCCTTGACATGTTCCGACAAAAAGGGACTTTATTTGTAAATTGTATTTTGCCCTTGAACATGCCTCTCTAGTCTGATTTATCACAATTAGAATTAAATTTAAACCTTAATATGCATTTTGCCAGCTTTTCTTTGCATGTGATCGTAAAGTTTAATGCTACTAAATCCAATCCTCTGTGCAAAGACAGTGAAGGGGGAATCCCAAATATGGATAATTCGTTTGACTTCATTGGAACTTCAGGAGGATTGAAATTCAGAACAGTCTTTCTACTTGGTTCCATCTCTTCATCCAAGAATAAAACACAAAAAATCAAACATAGTGAATATCAACACCAGCCCGGAACAGCCAAAAGGCCAGGCGTCCGCTCCCCCATTTCCAGAATTGTATAAATGAAGGATGAGATTCACAAAATCATGAAACAAAAGATTTTCTCTTTTAAGGTTGTCTGAATATATTCTTTAAGACAGAATGACTTGTATTATTAGACCTTCTCTTTCATTGGCCCTCCTGGCCTTTGTTGTAGCAACGGCCTTGACAGTAACTGCAAGTGATCCTGACATCCTCACAGATTTCATTGCTCCAGAGAATACCACCATTGATGGAAACTTCTTTACCTACACTGGAATGCGTGGAATTTTCTTTTTTCTGCCACCAACTTTTAATGTCACAAAAGCAACCATGACTGAGTTTCCTGCTTTAAATGGGCAGAGTGTCTCCCTTGCTGTGCTTAAGTTCCCCGGCGGTAGTGTAAATCCTCCCCATACTCATCCTCGGGCTTCTGAGCTATTGTTCCTCGTTGGTGGCGAACTAGAAGTGGGATTTGTCGATACAAAAAATGTTCTTTATACCCAAACACTTAAGCCTGGGGACATGTTTGTTTTTCCAAAGGGTCTCGTTCATTATCAGTACAATCCCTTGGGTAATACACCAGCCAATGCAATTTCTGCCTTTGGAAGTGCTAATGCGGGGACTGTTTCAATACCCAACACTGTATTTACCTCAGGAATAGAGGACGGCATACTTGCAGAGGCATTTAAAACTGATGTTGCCACCATAGAGAAGATCAAGAAAGGCCTGAGCATGCCTTGACAGGGAAGCCAAACCTCATTAGAGTTTTCAATCTTGCAGTTTGAACTGTTCTTGGTTCGTCTTTCTTTTCCATGTTGAATCATACTCAACTGTTATTTTGGATTTTCATGTTGTTTCGTTATCCATTCAAATTTCAATGTATAAGATCTCAAAGGTCAGCATTATCCATAAGTTGATATTTTTTCTCTTCAAAATGAACTGAAAGATAAAAAAATTAACTTTATCTCATCCAATTTTACAATCTTGCAAATGATTATTATTAATTCATTTAAAGGAATAAAAACACTCTATTGGACAACCCTCTCAGCCCCTATAAATCTCCTAACTTGCTAGGAAATCTTTGTATGTTACCACTCTCCCTACAGTTTTATAGTCATCCTCAAATTCTCCTCGGTGTTCGTTGCTCGCACAGTTTGGCCCTGGAGATGGTTACTTTGAACTTTGGAATAAATTACACCATGCTGTAATTGTTTAATTTCTGTCCCTCTATATGCTCTAATTTCCTTCCTAATCACTACCTCACAAGAAACTAATAATGCCTAAATTTTCACTGCAACTACCATGAGAGCAAGATTTAAAGAAAGCAATAAATTTAAAACCAAACATGACAGGATTGATGATACCATTTGTTATCCAAAAGGGGTTACAAAATACGACTTGGGTAGGTATGGCCATCAGTGTGATTTCTCCTCCTTCTGGAAGTGGCAATAGCAAGAACTGGGATGCATGATGACATGCCTACAAAGGCATTTATCAAGGTCAAGGATGCCACCACCATTGAGATAATGTTTCCATAAGCTAACTCTGGATTTTCTGCAATATCCTCAGCTCCTCCCAAAAAGGGTTCCTAAAGTGGTTTTGTACCCAACCAAAACTAGATTGCATAATCTAACTCGTGACTTTCTATAATTGAAACATCTACAAGAACATCCCCAGCTCCCCCAAAAACAGGGTACCTAAAGTGGCTTCATACCCAAGCAAAAGTGGTTTGCATAAGCTAACTCTGGATTTTCTATACTTGAAACATCCACAAGAACATCCCCAACTTCTAAAAAGAAAAGGTTCCTAAAGTGTCTTTATGCCCATCCAAGAGTGTCTTTCTTCCCGATCCTGACAGTTCCTTTCCCTATGGCCTTTATGTGCTAACCAAAGAACTCAAAAAATGAACTAAGTTTTTTTTCCTATTACAGCTGGAATTTTGGATAGTCATGGTAAACCTCTTTGAACCACCGCAAAGCACAAGTGTATTCAGGATGCATGCATAACTAAGAGTTAAGATAATCAAACAAGAAAGTTAGACTGAAAGTAAATAACTCAAAGAAAGCAGAAATTGTTAATATGACATCTGGAGCAGAACATCTCATTAACATCCATTCATGATATGAACCACAGAAACCATCAACTAAAAGATTTGTTCAAAGATATACATTTATTTTCTGAGACATAGGAGCAAGCAGAGTCCACTGACAGGGGAGACAAGCCTTCAACTCTTAGAAGTCTCTTCTTCAGCTTTCTGACAAAGACCATAGTTCAAAGAATAAATGATCAAGGCTACATGAACAAGAGACATAAAACACAATGCTCTATGAGAAAAACATCAACTGCCCAAATATATGAACTCTGTTGAAAATTGATGAAAATTCACAAGCATTCAAGTAGCTATCAGCTCATATCCCAAATGCTGTTTTCTTCAATAGATGCCTAAAATCCGTGTATACCCCATCTGCTTTCATTATATAAGTTGTTTTACACATTAAAACTTATGTTAAAATAATACGAATTAATTACTCTTTTTTTTTTAACCATTAGCTCTAATAATATTTCTTATTCCAATTTCTTAAGTGATTTGTCTATGAATTTTTTTAGTATTTTGACTAGATAAATGTATATTAGAGACCTTATGAATTGGGAGTATCCATTTTAATATCATCATGATTTACTCAATCATCAGTAAGGAAATCAGATTCTGCCCACATTCAACTTTGAAAAATTCTCATTTATGCAAGTAAACATAGACTTGCGATTATCTGAAATACTTGAGTTTCCCATACCCTTTTCTCTGATTACTCAACTTATTATATTATTTTCTCTAAAAAAGTATATGCAAGACAGGAACCTCCAGAAGCATCAATACCTTGTCGGATTTCTCACGTTCAGCTTTCTCCTTCTCGGCCTTCTGTCTCTGCTTCTCTAGCTTTTCTCTCTCCCATTTCTTCATAAAGATTCATCAAAAAAATAGATTAACAAACATATAAAGAAAAATAGAGAAAGATTTATTCCAACAAAGAAGGGAAAAACAAAAAACACACCTGAACATAGACATTCTCCTTAGCACGCTCTTCTTCACTCAGAATACGACCTTTATCATCACTGAAGTAACGAAAGCCGGAGCTCGATGCTAATCGCCGATTTACATCCATCAAACGATCCACTCCGCCCCGTGAAACGACAGATCTAATCGCCATACCAAGTGAACTGTGACTGATGATCGAGGGTGCAGGTCAAGGATGAAATGAAAATCAAACCCTAGTCTTTTGCGACATTTATATGGAACTCTAAAGTGGGCCCTGTTCGTCGGTTCTGGATAAGATGTTTTCAGTTTTACCAAGCGGTTTCTTTTAGTAGACCTATCCAGCTTCAAGTGTGCGCACACGGGTTTTCGCCCATTCTAAACTTCAAAATTAAATTGATAGCGAAGGGCGGATCGCAGGAATATTTTTTCACTATTTATAAAATCCATGTCTTTTTTTTTTTTTTTTTTTAAAAAAACATTTTAAAAGGAAAGAAAATCTAGTCTTAATTTTGACGAAATGACACCTAATAAATCCATCTATCGACCTGCTCATATATATATATATATATATAGTATAACCATTTCCAGGAGGTGCCATGGGATGCCTTGTGGTGAGTTTATTTTTTTTTCTATTTCAAAATAGGAAATATTTATATTGAAAAAGAAATTATGAATTTATTTTTAAAAGATATATATATATGTACTAATCATTTTTTTATTATAATAATAGTATGATAAAATTTTAAAATATTTTATTTAATTTCTAAAAGATTAACTCTTTTTTTATAGATAAATTTAATTTATTGTTTAATTGCATTAGGAGTCTGTATTTAAATCTCATATATATATGAAAATTTAACTCTTTTAATTTCTCCAGCAAGGTTAACCAACTTAACTTTTTTGTTTTTTAACAAATGTAATTAATTATATAATTTATTTCCTAAAGATTTAACTCATCGATGGCTTTCTAAAATATCATAGTTTTCTTTTTACATAGATTTACTTAATTATATGGTTGTAATTTATTTTCAAAAGATTAAGCTATTTAATCTATATAGGTTTTCTAAAGGATTAATTTAAGATTTAGTATTCTTGGATTTAAATTAAAATTTTGAGAAAAAAATATTTTCAGATTTAATTCTAAAAGGTTTGTTCAATTTAGTGAAAAGTATTTTAGTTTAAATCTAAAAGATTCCGGTCAAATTTTACTTCATCTGAAAAATAGATTTACTTTTAAATAATTGCTTCTTAATAATTTAGAAGATTATTGTTATGTTTTGTCATAGATTTTAATTTACGAAAAAATAATTAATAATTTATTATGAAAAAAATTAACTAAAATAGTTTTAAAAGATTCACGGTTTCTCTCTCGATAGAGTTTTAATTTTACTCCAAACTAATTTTGTCAAAAGAGATCAATTAAAAGGATAAACAATCCTAAGAGGATTTTACATGCAGCAACAAATTTGTAATTAATGAATCGGATTACTAATTAAATGTTTTCTCTTGAGCTTCAATTCTAATTTTTTGGGACAGCTCTTATTTAGATACAGACATGTCTCCCACCACCAGAAAAAAAAAAAAAAAAAAAAAAATTCTACTTAATTTATCTATCTAACCCTCTCCCGTAGATCTGGGTGAAGTTCTATTAACAAGTTTTGTTCTTAAACTTTTAAATCTTCAAAAAGAAAAATATGTTCAAATATATATATTTTTTTTTTTCTAAATTTTAATCTCAAGTTTTGTCCTACTTTTTCAGGTATTTGTTCGTCAGGTTGTATCTGGATATGTCCTTCTTTCAATTACAATGTTATCTGTATTATTCAAATTCTTTTATTTAAGTTAAATTATATAAAAAAAATTCATTATGGTTTTTTTTTTCTGCAGAGAATATCTTTCGAAGCAATGAAGAAGGTGAGAACAGCTTTGGATATGGTGGTTTTATGAAGATATATCTTAGTTTTTTTTTTTCCAGAATTTTTTATTTGAGTAATTCAATTAGAAAATGGCAATGTAAAATATTTTACAATTTACATGTATTTATCAATGTATTAATTTATATATGAATAAAAATAAGATATATGAGAGAATTATAAGACAAATAATGTTTAAGAAAAAATTCTTGGAAAAAGAATTAATAATTTATTAGTAGAATATTTGCATAAGAAAAAGATGATTCTTAAAAAATTTATTAAATTAGTTCTAAAATATTTAATTTTTAATTTTTTTTTACTTCTTTACTTTGAAAAATAAAGTTTATACCTTTTGTTCTTCTTTAATTGAAAAAAAAAAGGGAATATCTTTTATATGGGCATAGTTGGATGATTATGATTAGGATTAAAATTTAACTATTTTGTTTTAGAAAACTTGGAAAAAACATAGAATTTATTACAGAAAATATAGAATAACAAAAATGTATAAAGATCTATCTAATTTTAAAAGATTTTTATGAAAAAAGTCCAATAAATAACTTGAAATCTTATTATATTCATGAAAAAGAGAACTAATTCAAAGAGATGAACTTGGAGAAAAAAAATTAATTTAATGTGTAGAAAAAAAAATTATATTGTTATGAGTATATTTGTTTTTGTAAAAATGAATTTTAAAATATTTTTACTGGAAATTAAGAATTTAGTGTCAATATAAATATTTTTGAATTAAGCTTCAAAAAATTTGTATATATGGAAAATAATCTAATAATATATATTTATATTTTTGTAAAAGAAATTATTAATTAAAAATTATACATATGAAAAAAAAAACTAATATTTATATGCTTATATTAGAATTAGTTTTAACGTTCTGAATGGAAAATTACAAATTAAATTTCAAAATATTGATTCTTTTTTTATTAATATCAAAAAAATTTATAGAGGAAAATACTAAATAATATTTTTTGATAAAATAACAATAAGTTTCCAGCCCAATTCTTGATAGAAAAATTTGACTATAGAAAAATTTCTATGGTAATAAAAATTGATGTTTCTTGTGATAGAATTTTAGTATTTATATTGCAAAAAAGAAATTTAAACTTTTTTAACCTGAAAAAAGAGGATCAAAATTTTTTTATTATTATTAGCCTGTCTTACACAATTCTTGCTAGAGAAGAGATTGAAAGAACATTACTGAAGAATAGAATATTGTTTTATATTTAAAATTATACAATTATTTCAAATATTTGCAAATATATATATATATATATATAAATATCAATAAAATTGATATTTCTTATTTAATTCCAATATATTGGTAGCAGTTTCCATTCCAAAATTATACGAGAAAATTCCATCTCATAAAAATTATTAATTCAGTGTAAGAAAAATTAAATAATTTTTTTCCAAATGAGTAACATTGAAATAAATTTATTATTTTAATTCTAAATATTTCTAAAAGATTTGTTCATGGTAAAAGTTTCCTAATTATACTAAAAGATATTTGTATGAAGAAAAAAACTAACGTATTCATTTGGGTAGGTTTGATTATATTGTTACTAATTTAAATATTGTATGAATTTCCTAATTAATTAAATGAATATATATTTTAAAATATTTGTATGGAAAGTTAATAATCTAATTATAATTTTTTTATATTAGAAAATATATTATTTTATTCTTAAATATATGCGTCAATATTTTTTTATTATGGCATGGATAGTTTTGATTGCAATATGATTTTTATGAATTTTCTATCTAACCTTGCAAAAGATATGTATGGATATTGTAAAAATATATAAAAGATAACTAAGATTAATTAAATTTAAATCTTCATTTTTAGAACATATGTACTTTTAATGTCAGAATATAATTTTTACAATAAAGAAGTTTTTTATTTGTATCATTTTAATATTATTAAAACAACAATTTAAAAATACTAGATGGTGGATTTACAGTTTAAGTAGTAAATATTTCAGTTTAACTTTGTGTGTTTATTTAAAGCAATTTCAACAAAAATCAAATATTTTATATGTATTGGAAATTTAAAACATTTGTTTGCAATATTTGTTGAGTTAAATTGTAATTAAAAAATTACTGAAAGTAATTTAGAAGGATTTTCCCAGTTCCAAAATATTTTCATTAAAAAGTTTTTAAATTTGAAAAAAAAGTATATTATTAGGTTCCTAAGCTTTTTTTATAGAAAATTTTTACTAATTCTAACTTACTTCGAGAAAATACACCTAATATAGTTATATAAATTATATATATCACTAAGTTAATTAAAATCTATTTAAATGAAAAAGGTTAAATACCAGAATTTTTTTTTATAGAAGACAATTTAATGTTGAGATATTTGTATAATCTTTTTATTAAGTTATTTTAATAGTTTTCTTACTAAAATTTAAAAGATCCATTTTCCATAAGTTAATACAGATTAAACCTATTTTAAAAAAATTTTATGAACAATATTTAGTATATAAAAAATATTAATTTCTCAACACATTTTTTAAGGTAAATATTGATCTAATCCAAGTGCAAAATATTTTAATAATAAAAATCTTATAATTGTAATTCGGCAATATTTGGGTGATAAATTTGTAATTATTTAGAGTTCAAATGATTTATGTATGGGAAAAAAAAAATCTAACTAATATTTTTACATATAAGATATAAAAATAAAATCCTATATTAGTAACATTATCATTCTATTTGTATAGTTTTTTTTGTTTGTTTAATTTTAAACTTTTGTAGTACATGGATTTTAACGAAAAAAGATTCTAATAAATTATTTAAAATAATTAAATAAACAAAAAAAACAAATTTAACCTGTTTCGCCTGATCAATTGTAGAATTATAACTTTAACTCACTTACCTAATTGGTTTCTCTCTCGATCTTCAAATTTGAACTGAAAAAAATATTTTGATATTTAATTCTAAAAGTAATAAAAAAAGGTTTTGTGTTTAAATCTAAAGAGTTTTATGGACATATTTATTACTAAATAGTTCTAAGTTTTCCTCTAAGAAAGAATTTTTATTTTTATTGCGAGCTAATTGAACTCCAACAATTTTTATATAAAAAGAAAATTACAAAATTAGTTTTAAAAGATTGGTAGAAAAAATCTAAATTAATTCTAATATATTATTGTTTCTCTTGGGATAGAATTTTAATTTAATGATAAAAATAATTTAAAACTAAAAATTCAACTTATTTAATTTTAAATAGGCATGAATGGAAAATGGGTAACATTTAACTTTTTTTAATCACAACAAATTTTTATCATCGTTCAATCTTTTTTTCTCTTTTCTTTTGAACTAAACAAAAGGATAATAAAAATAATAAGATTTTTAATTAAATACTTGATATGTAAAAAAAAATAAAAATCTTCTTATTATTATTATTATTATTTTGTAATTTTTGCCTTGCATCACATGAGGACTCATACTAGTATTATATAAAAGCAAAAGCATGGAACAGCTTCAAAATTTGCCAACTCAACCTTTTATTCATTTGAAAGCTTCTCATTATGTGACTTTTCAAATTTTATTTAAAATAATTATATATATATATGTTATTAAAAATAATTTAATATAAATTGAAGAGTTACCCATATTTTTGGATAGATTCAATTACACAAGATTCAACATTGAAATTTAATTTATTTGTGAAATATTTAGTTCAAAGAAATTGAAGAGTTGTGTATATCGTTGGATAAATTCAAATGTAAAAGATTCAATATTAAAAAAAAATTAAGACTTGCACCAAAATATATTTATTATGAATTGTGGCACATGAAAATTTTGATTTCGATGAGTATTACATAAGCCCCTCTTTCTCCTCTATAAATAGCCATTAATATTCTTGACACATTGCACGGGGCAAAGGAAATGAGAATGCCTCTTTCTTGCTAAAAGGAAAGTGAAAATCTTGATGACTTTGGAAAGTTACCAACCAAAATAATATGGCATCAAGTGGTGACACCCCAAGCCTTACTCCATTAGGTGATAGGTTAGTACCACGACACATGCCAATGGGTATAAAACAAGAAAGTGTTTTACAAAGATAGTCGAATGATGTAATCTCTGAAGTCTATATAATGCAGATTCATCATATGTATTGAATTTTAATGCTTTATCATCCTATGTGTTAACTTATTATCAACCTTTTGCTTACTTTATTAGTAACATCTCGGAACCCGGAGTGTCACACGCCTCCCATTGGATGAATCCAGCACGCAAGCCTTCTAGAATATATGAAAATAAAAGTATAAACTAAACCTTTCTTTCCTCAAAACTAAAATCTTAGGAAAAAAAATACAAGTACAGGAATTAAAGGAGACTTAAAACATTAAACAAATATACTTAAACAAAGAGTAAATGAATGATGAATACTTGAGAATATCCGAGACTTATAATTAAAGATTAGGGCTTCTAAAAGAGTTAGCAATTCATGAGGAATCTCAATTCAAGATTCAAGCCTAGGGAAACTAAATGTTAATCAAATACTTAATGAGTGAACAAAACTAGCAAGGATTACAAGAGTTGAATATTTCTATAGAAAACAATCTCATAAGCCTCAACATATTTAAATAAAGATTTAATTAAAAGACTATAAACACTCATCATGTAATTTATTTCCAAACTACCCATTTAGTTTCATCAAGAGCACGTAAACAATCCAAGAAGAAGAAATCATACCACTAAATTGGTCTTGTCAATTAACTTTGTGCGACTTTAGTAAATGAATCATATCTTACTATAGGAAGCTCCAAATCACAAACCGTTTGCTGCATAATAAGCTAGGTTCATAGGGTTTTCCAATAGTAAAAAGAACACAAATTGTGTAGCTATAGATTGGTACAGTTTAATCCCCAAAGTTGGCTGGAAAATCAGCTCAGCAGAACTTGATATGGCTTGAGGTGTTATTACCATATATTCTAGTGTTTTGTAAGAAAATAGGATAGGTTGTAATTGAGATTGGAATGATTGAATAACTCCTTGAAGGCTTGGATTATATAATGTTATAGGGATAAAAGAATTCTTAGGCTAGATCATGAAAGTAGTGTTAAGTGTTGCAAGCTTCCAACCTCAAACTTTCCCCAATTCAAAGTTTGGAAGACCGCTAAATATACTATTAGGGGATGAAAGAAATCACATATATAATTTATATTATTTAGAAAAAGCATTACTCTAAATTTAATTGAGATTAAGAAAAAAAAATGAGGAATAGCACCAGACACCAAAATGATGAAATTAATTGGCCAGCTATAACTAAAATTCACTGAAACAGTAGCTTTCGCAACACTTATTAGTCTAAAAAGAATAGTATTTCAATATGTCCCCCTTGTAAAATGAAATAATATACAAAAATAACATTCATAAAATTTTCATTATTTTTTTAATATTATTATTTTATTTTATAATTTAATTTTATTCAAAAATTCATGAATTTATAGATAAATAAATAGTCTATTTGTTATATATTATAAAATACATAAATATTCATAGGTAAAATTAAAACTTAAGACCAAATTATTCATAATAAGTGGAAAATTGTGAAGGAGGCTAGGGTAAAGGTCATATATTTTTTAAACATAAGAATTTGAATATATTTAAATATTCAACTTTAAAATAAATTGGTTTGTTAAATTTCTTCATAAAGCTAGTAGATTAGGATAAAATAAATTTATTCATAAATTTTTTTTTTAAAAAAAGAATTTAAAAAACTTTTCAATTTCTCTAAAAACAATTTTTGTATTTCTAAGAAAATATAAATATTCATGAATAAAATTATAACTTAAGGAAGAGGCAAAGAAGGCAATATATTTTTGAAAAAAAAAAATTTTATATTTTTGATAATTTATTTTAGGAAAATGTAAAATATATTAATATGTGCAAACCTCGGTATTCAACGAGTTATAAATAATAAACGAGGGAGTATGTTTTTTTAAAAAAATTGGAATGATTAATTGCCTTAATAAATAAACATGGTGGCTAAGTGCCTTAATAACGCTCGTCGCTCCTTGAATGCGACTTTACTAGAAGCCTTCCGCAACTGCTTCTTCTCGGGTTTTGATCGTTGAGGACACGCACTCGCGGCACAACAGGCAAAAACCAAGAAAGATAAACCTTCGCCGTGTAAAGCTTCCTTGCAAATCGGAACACAAATTTGCCGCAGAAGATGTATCACCCGACAAGAGGTGGTGTACGCGGTGGCCGAGATCGTAAGTCCATTTTTTGCCTTATATTTTTGTACATATGTTGAGCATCAAGGGCTTCTTTAATCTAATTACTTTCATTTTTCCATGTTGCGATTGTGACTTTATCTCTGAATTCGTTATAAAGCGGTCCGATTGAAGTAGATAAACATGATAATTTTGGTTGTTGCTTTACTTGGGGTTGTTAAAATTGTGTCCTGACTTGCTAGTTTAGGGTTGGATTACTTATTTTATTTGCCCAACAATAAAAAATAAAAAAATTACTCAATTTTATAATGAGAATTTCTACGAACTTTTGAAAAAGCTGAGTTTAGAGAGGCCTTTTTTGTATATGATTTTTGTATCCTTGATTTCATCTATGGTTCTGAAGATTTCATTGAAAGCCATTCATGTTTGCTAAAATTGCTTTTTCATCTGTCATATTTCTGGCCCTTTTCTGAACTTTGTGGAGGGGCATGCCTATTCCAGAATTTTGAATTTATGCATCTGATGATTTCTCACTGTTCCCCTTTTCTTTTTCCCTAAGAAATTATTTCATTTGGGGTTTTGTTGTGTGCAGAATTTAGCTGGGATGATGTGAAGGTCGACAAACATCGGGAGAACTATCTTGGTCACAGTATTAAAGCACCCGTTGGAAGATGGCAGAAAGGTATTAAATTTTTGTCCTCTCCTTTTTCATCTATATTTAAATGGTTTTTTGAACTAGTGTTCCCCCTAATGGACTGTAGAGATGAAAGTCTCTTTTCTTATGTTAAATGATATTGCCTGTGAGCTCCAGGATATTTGGTTCTCATAACATTAGTTAAATTCATCTGAGTTTTGATCCTGAATTTGCAATTTTCTTGCTTATGGTATATTTGTGTACCTTGATTAGTATCCATGCATCATTTTGATAATGATGGTGATTGACTTTAAGATGTCAATTACTGTTACATTTAAACTCCAAAGGTTTTATGACTTTTTGTTCTTACTTTAATGTTTTTACACCTTGATTTGAAGTGTCTTGTACTGTTTTATCTCAATGTAGAAGTTCGATTATTTACTAAATTTACTGGATGCTGAGTTTTCTAAGTGAAACTTGTAATTCAACTCAAACAAGAGGACTTCTTATTTGGTTTCTTTTGATTCCTTTTGCACTGCTGCTGATATTTGGTGGTCCTTGCTTCCTTTGCCTAATGCACGGAATATATTTCCAATGAACATGGGCACTTTGGGTGAAGGGGCAGCCCTAACTGGGGAAACTTGAGGTGGTTTGAAGTATTTCTTTTGGTCAAGTCTTGGCAAGAGTGTCCGAGGACTTCATTCGGGGCTGATTTAAGGCCCAACCCGCCCCAATCCAGCTTAACCCCTAACTGATTATTTTGTATTGAAAGAGGCAACGGGCAAGTAGCTTGACTGCAGATTTGATGGTCTTCTGCTTAATTTTGTCAGACGAGCCTAAAGTAAAACTTGCATAAAGATGATTGTCTTCTTGTGGATAGCCCCTTGAATTTTGCTTCTCAAGAACTTCTAATGAGATGCATATTCTTTTGTTAAAAGCTTTCGGTTGAAAAGATTGTCTGACGTCTTTATGAAATCTTTTGTAGGGAAAGATCTCCACTGGTACACTCGTGACAAAAACTCTAGTGCCTCTGATGCAGAGGCTATGAAAGAAGAAATACGAAGGGTTAAGGAAGAGGAGGAGCGGGCAATGAGGGAGGCTCTAGGATTAGCCCCTAAGAGAACCAATCGACCTCAAAGTAATCAATTAGATAAGCATGAGTTGTCTGAGCTTGTGAAGCGAGGCTCTACAGCAGAAGACTTGGAAGCAGGCCATGCTGAAGCAGCAAGGGTTCATGGGCTTGGTTTTTCAAGGTAGGACATTTTACTTCAATGTGAATCATTATCACTTATCTTTTTTTTTGTTGTCTTTTATAATACTTTTCTTTATGAGAATTTTCCCATTTTACACTCAGCATTTATTATTCCACTAAACTATAACATTAACTTAGTTTCTTAGTTCTCATGCTAATACTATTAATATGAAATATAAAATTCACCAAGTATTTTCTTTCTTAGTATGCCTGAGTTTGCATACTAATGACATTCTCAATCCTAATCAAAGAGAACCAACCCCCC
>JAOXNR010000032.1:7875991-7889465 GCA_028571225.1 Parsonsia alboflavescens | reverse complement strand
GCACTGTAGCAAGAATTCCGTAACGGTAACGATTAATGAGAGCCTTAGCAAAACTGTATATATATATATATATATATATATATATATTATTAAAACTCTCCTTTTCTTCTATTGTCTCTTATTTTCTTAATTAACTTATGAATAGAGGTAAGTTTAATATAATCATAAAACAGAAAAAACAAAAAAAAAAAAAAACCCTCCTCCAGTAATTTAAAATTAATAATAGACTGAAGTAAAAAAAAAAAAATCCATTTAAAGAAAATCAAATACGTCACAAATAATACTTCCTCCGTCTAGAAATAAATGTCTCATATTTCATTTTGAATTATTTGAAATTAATTATCTCATTTTCTAATTAACAAAAAATTTATTAAAAAAATTAACAATGTCACATATTAATGAACTCAATTAAATATTTTTATTAAAATGCTTTAGTATCAAATTCCAATGATTGAATATGAAACAGTTAAAATTTTTTTTTTTTTTAAGAAGTGATCAATTCTGTCTTAAATACTAACAAGTTATAAGTAAAATGGTTTACGGCTGAAACTTGCAGAAAACATCAAATTGATTATCTATCTCACTAAATCTGACTAAAATATATATTTTTTCATAAAATCCCATGGATAAAGAGAGAAGAAATTGACGAGTCATGGAGTATCTTATTGGGAAAGCAGGATTTTGTCATATATCGGTGACGGGTGAGATAAGGATGGAGTAAACCTGGACGAGTCTGCAATTGACAAGTCCAAAATTAGTACCCAAACACCAAAGTGAGTACTGAATACTACTCCGTTTCAAAGAAATTTTTGGTTTTTTCTTCTCTTTGGAGATTATCCAGAGGATAGTGCGTGACGATCAAAGATTTTGAATTTAAATCCTATTAATATATTTTGAATTGAGTCTAGAGCACATCCATAAATAATGATGGTGGATTAAAAAAAAAAGAAGTAATTTTTAACTTTGATTAGGGAAAAATCTTAAAGGCGAAACTCTCGACGAGATCAAAGGTTCCTTAATCCAGGGGAAGGGATATGTGTGAAAGCGTAAAGGTCAGAGGAGTTTTATGGGATCGACACATAGAATGTAAATGTTGAGATTTGAACCTTCATCGATTGGAGAGTTTTCCCTACATTACCTCAAACTTGTTAACTCGTTTGTATCGGGTAAAGTATTTTTTTATTTTTTTTTAATTAGTGGATAGGAGGTGATTCACGTATAAGTTAAATAGAATGGTAGTAATCTTTGACCGATTTCAAACCTATACTAAAGTAAAAGGTGCTTGGACTTTGGAGACTGTTAATTAGAGTACTAATTCTGCCACGGATTAGTAAGTCTTAAAAGGCTCATTTGACTATTGTTTTCGGGCAGACCTTTGTCGCCCAGTCAAAGAACAAAGGGGAGATCGGTTAACGTGACTTTGTCATTGAGTAATCTCACCGTAGCACGCTTCATTAATTTAGATTAATCTTTTGCTTACCATCCCCAATGTACGTGGTAGATTTGGTGTTCAACTTCCCCTCCCTTTTTATTAAAAAATAGAAAAGAAGAGTGTGATAAATTATACTTCCTCCGTCCCAAAATATATGACATTTTGACCTCTTTTGTTTGTCACACGATATAAATTATTTTATAATTTACGATACATATTTATCGCTCCTTCCGTCTGAAATTGAATATTTCATTTCCTAAATTAGTTAAATTTTTATTAAAAAAAGTCATATTGTAATGTTAAAATAAACTAAATCAACTTATTTTCTTAAAATACGTGTAAATCAAAATGAGATATTTAATTTTGAAAAGAGGGAGTATGTTTTTTTGTCCACTCATCCTCCATTTAATATCCTCTTTCATTTAATGTGAATAAATAAAATTGTAGTTATAAATATAAAAGATGAAAGGTATTTTAGACATGAAAAATATGTATTTATTGTTTCTTAATAAATATGAAATGATAACTAATGTCTTATATTATGGGACGGATGTAGTATATTTACTAGATTTCTAGATTATTATTCTATTAAAATGCATCCCCTAGAGTAAAATATAGGTCATTTTAGATTTTTGCTTATTTATTAAGGATATAAAAAATTATGCATTGACTGGGTTAAAATATAAAAAAAAAATCTCTCAATCAAGCTATCTAAGAAAATGAGGTAAGAAATACACTGAGGGATAAGAATGAAAAAATAGTAATAAATACTCATCAAATTCTGCAAAGTGACCTATATTATGGATCGGAGGGAGTATGAGTTTTATACCATCGAGCTCGTAAAACTTGTTGTTGTTTTTTATTTTTATTTAAAACAATATTCCCTTTGTCCAAAAATGTAAATCTTTTAAGGATGATTCGTTTGCTTCATAATATGTTCCCTCCATTCCAAAATATATGTCTTTTATGTATGGTTCATTTTGCTTCATAATATATTCCCTAATTCCTAAAATATAAGTCTTTTTAACATCTTTTGTTTGCTCACAATACAAGTTATTTTACAATTTAATACACGTGTATTATGTTTCTTTTACCCTTACCCTTCATGTAATATTCTCTTTATTTATTGTGAAGAAATACAATTGAGTTATAAATATGAGATATAAAGGGTAGTTTAGCCATAATAAAATGTATTGTTTCTTAATCCATATAAAACTACGATTAATGACTTATATTATGGAATGAAGGTAGTGAGTTTTTTCGCAATTATTAATGCATCATCATGATGTTTTTTCTCTCTATTCTTACCTCTCATTGATATACTCATTATTTATTATAAAAAATAAGAAGAGTAGTTATTAAAAGGAGAAAAAAATGAATATTTTTGACATAATATTCATCTAAACACTTAATCCATATAAAATGGAATACTTTATATCATGGGAGTATCAATTTATATATTTACTACTACCTCCTTCCCAGAATATAGGGAGTTAGCGATCATTCTACATGAATTAAGAAATAATAAATACATATTTGTTATATCTAAAATACCATTTATCTCTTATATTTATATCTCAATTGTATTTCGTCATAATAAATTGAAGGTAGAATTGGAAAAAATATAATAATTGTAAAATAATTTATATTACAAGACAAATAAAATAAGTTAAAACAACTTATATTTTGGAACGAATTTAGTAATTATTGAGGGGTGAAAATTCACCGAGACCTCATAAGAGTTCTTTGAATCTGTTCTTTTGGTTGGTACGAAGACGAAGTAATCTTTGATCCAAGTTGGGCTTCCATTGTTTTCGTACTTTCGAGTGTGCCACCTCTTGATAGTTTGGTCCAACTACAGATTGGACTGCCTTTTTATTTTGTTAGGCCCAATGTTTTAGTTTACATTAAGGATCCTCCAATCCATATCGGATTACAAAAACTTACAGCTTGGAGGTCAACAAAGCGGATCATGGGTGGTCCAATTCGTCTCGGGCAAAATTGTTACTACAAATCTTATAAATAAAATAAAAATAATCCCTTAATTTTCAGTTTTTGTTGTAAATCCTACGAGTATAACTCTTTGTTCGTTAAGTTTAATGTAGATATTACTAAAAGTCTTAAATATAATGAATATAAATTGAGTTTTTATTCTCTTAAACTTTTGGCTTACCATATTCTTTTATGTAACCGAGTGAGGCTTGAATTAGTGGTAAATCCGCTTGATATGCGTTGCTAGAGGTCCTGGATTCAAGACCTGCTGAATGTATACATTATTTGTGTTTCTGTATTTTTGGCACAACTTTTTATATAAGATGGGCATGATTTTGATAACATTTATATGTATATTTGTATGTTGGTTATACGTGCTTTATAATTTTGTGGCATATTATGTGTTTGATAAGATTCAAATGTTTGAATTCGAAAACATGCAAAAATTTTAAGCATTTGTTTTATGGCATGGTATTGGTATGGTTAAATCCCAAGTTGAATAAGTTTTCTAACCATGTATTATTTGCTTATTTTGGCCTTGAAATGAATGAGATATGGAGATTTAAAGTTTTAGGTGTAAATCTGAAAATTTTGTTACGAACAGTAAATTTCAACCTAATTTGAATGTACTTTTGTTCCGAGACTTGGCATGAAATTTATATGGTTATATTCCTTTTTTAAAAATCTTTCTATCCATATATTGTATGCATTTTTTTTTTGGAAAGAATTAACTGAGAAAACATGGTTTAAAGATTAGCAGATGAATTCATCGAAATCTAGATATTAGTTTTAGCACAGAATCTTTGTGTCTAATTTATGCCTTGATTCATTATTCATATTTTGATATGAAACTTGTATGGTTGCCTACGTATATAATATCTTACCCTATCTTTGTCACTTAGGCAAAACTATTATCCTAGATTTCTAAAACAGTAAAGATCTTTAGTTTTAAGCATGATCCATAATACCATTTCATTTGATATGTTAAGAATTGTATTCCTAAATATTAATATCGGATTTTTTGAATAATTGTAGATTTTGAAAATGTTTGATATCACTAAGAGGGACTTTACTGAGCTCACTCTAGATGGTAATAATTATTTGAATTAGGTTTTTAGGTTGGGCTTCAGCTCACCTCTGGTGATCTGAATGAAACTATTGTCTCGAATTCCCAAAGCAATCCTACCCAGAAGGTCAAGGCAATGATTTTTTTTTCCGTCACCACCTTAATCAGGATTAGAAAAATGAAAACCTTACTGAAAAAGATCCATTTGTTTTATGGCAATCCTTGAAGGAATACTTTGATCAACAAATGGACATAATTCTTCTTCAAGCACAGTATGAATGGCTAAATCTCCGATTTCAGGATTTCAAATCTGTGACTGAATACAACTCTGCTCTACATCGTGTTGTTTCACAGCTTTGTAAGGAGAATATTATAGAGATTGAGTTGATACAAAAGACCCTATCAACTTTCCATGCCAGTAACCTCGTACTCTAGCAGCAGTATAGGGCCAAAAATTATACTACACATTCTGAGCAATTTATGCCTTACTAGTAGCAGAAAAACATAATCAACTATTGATGAAAAATCATAATGCAAGACTGGTTGGCTCACAAGTAGTGACTAAAGAGCATGCTATATCTCAAAGAAACAATAATAGACGTGGAAGAGGGAGAGATCGAGGAAATACTGGTTGGTCTTATAGAGGTGATCGAGGTCAAGGTCCTGGTAGGAGTTACAATAATATTGAAAGGATATGAATAATGTTAAACCTCCCCCATAAAAATCAAATCCATCCTAGCAAATCAAAGATTAGAAACAAATTTGTTACCG
Source organism: Parsonsia alboflavescens (assembly GCA_028571225.1). NCBI lineage: Eukaryota > Viridiplantae > Streptophyta > Magnoliopsida > Gentianales > Apocynaceae > Parsonsia > Parsonsia alboflavescens. The sequence continues at coordinate 7,884,204 of JAOXNR010000032.1, read as the reverse complement.
GTGTGGATGTGATGGTCATTGGTCTCGCATATGCTGCACACCTAAGCATTTGGTTGAGGTATTTCAAAGAATGCAAAAGGACAAAAAGGGAAAGGCTCCTCAAGGTAAATCACATCATACTAGTTTGCCTAAAGCAAGCATGACTCTAGATGATGATGATGACGAGTTATTGAAGGATGAGCTTGAGGATTTTGGAGATGATGAGTGAATTATATTTTATATTTTATGTCAGACAATTTAAGTTTGTTATCTATGTTTCTTTATGTAATTTTGTCAAAACATTATGGTTTTCGTTAAGTTTGCTTATATTATTATGACTTATTAAATGTCTTCTATTCTTTTACTTTTGTTATAGAACATCATACTTCTTGGAAAGCAACCCATGGAGAATGAGGCTATTTGTGTTTAGTGGATGGTGCTACCACACATACTATCTTTAAAGATAGGAAATTTTTTCAAACTTTAACTGAGAAAAAAAGGGAGTGTTATTACAATTGCAAATGATAACATCTTAATAGGTCTCTATGGGTATAGAATTAATTACCAATAATGCGTTATAATATCCACAATCTAAATGTACCCTTCTTAGTTTTAAAGATATTCGATCGAATGGTTTTCATATTGCAATCGAAACTGAGAATAGTATTGAATATTTTCTCATAGCTCAATCAAGTGGCTGCCAGAAGCAAGTTATTGAAAAACTTCCCTCTTTCTACTTAGGTTTGTATTATACTTATATTCAACCTACTAATCATCATGTTACGATGAGTTTAAAATTTAAAAACCCAAATTCATTTAAATTATGGCATGAGCGATTGGATCATCCTAGACAAAATATGATGCATCGAATTATTACTAATTCAGTTGGGCATAATATGCCAAGCAATAATCTCCCTTCTTTCAATGACTTTATTTGTGAAGCTTGTGGGAACGGAAAACTCATAGTACGACCTTCTTGTACTAAAGTTGGAAATGAATCTCCTATTTTCCTTGCAAGAATTCAAGGTGATACATGTGGACCAATTCATGCAGTATTAGGACCATTTTGATATTTCATGGTTCTGATTGATGCTTCCACTAGGTGGACTTATGTGTGTTTATGATCCACCCAAAATAATGCCTTTGCTAAGTTTGTTGCTAAAATTATTAAACTTAGAGCACAATTTCCTAATTATCCAATTAAATCAATTCGAATGGATAATGCTGGTGAATTCACATCGAAAGCTTTCAATGATTACTGTATGGCATTAGGCATCAAAGTGGAGCATTCAATTCCTTTTGTCCACACCCAAAATGGTCTAGTTGAGTCTTTAATTAAACGCATCCAATTAATTGCTAGACCGTTATTACAATATTCCAAGTTACATATTTCTTGCTGGGGACATGCGGTTTTATATACTGCAACTATAATTCAAATCCGGCTCACTGCATATCATGATTATTCTCCCTTACAACTAGTGCATGATAAAGAACCAAATATTTCCCATCTGCGAATCTTTGGTTGTGCAGTCTATGTTCCTATATCACCACCACAACGTACCTCTATGGGCCGTCAACGAAAGTTAGGTATATACATTGATTATGAATCTCCATCTATTCTTAAATTTATAGCCCGTTAGGCTGATTGCATATTTGATGAAGATCATTTCTCGGCATTAGGGGGAGATACAAGCCTAAAATTAAAAGAATGTCGAGAAATTTCATGGAATGTAAAAGATCTTCAATATTTAGATCCACTTACTAGTCAGACTGAATTGGAAGTTCAAAAGATATTTAAATTGCAACATTTAGCAAGTAGTCTGCTAGAAGCATTTACTGATCATAAAGAAGTGATTAAGTCTCATATACTTGCTGTAAATGCATCATAAAAAGTGGAAGTCCCCAAGGGATCAAGTATATCCACCGATACTTCTCTACGGTGGAACTGTGGGAGACTTGTCGGTGCAAAAGATAAGAATCCGCGGAATAATAAAATCTAATAAAAAAATGCAGTTACTCCCAAAATCTCTTGAAGAGGGAAACCTCAATCATCTTGCACGAGCATCAAATAATTAGAATACTGGGGATGTAAAAAGGTCAGATCAAAATATTTTGGGAAATGACGAGGATCTGGTTGATGTACATATTGAAGTTGCTATGAATTTTGTAAATAGGGGAGAAACATATAATAGAAATATCACAGTCGTTGACGACATATTTTTGCCTTCTTAATTGCTCTTACTATCTCGAATGAAAATCTGGATCCAGAACCTAAGTCAATAGTAGAGTGCTAGAAGTGCTTGGACTGGATAAGATAGAAAGATGCAATTGAAGGTAGCGTTTAATGCGCACTAAACAAAAGAAAAGTTTTTGGCTCCATAATACGTACACCAAAGAATGTTATCCCAATAGGATACAAATGTGTGTTTGTATGAAAAAGAAATGAGAATAATGAGGTGGTGAGATATAAAACGAGATGGTAGCTCAAAGGTTTCATAAAGGCTTGGTATTGATTTTGATCAAACATATTCTCCCATTATGGATGGTATAACGTTCCGCTACTTAATATCTCTGAAAGCAACTATGAATTTAGATATGCAATTAATGGATACTGTGACCGCATATTTATATGGGTCATTAGATGAGAACATTTATATGAAAATCCCTGATTGATTTAAGATTCCCGAAATAAGGGAAAATGAAAATCGTGACATGTATAACATTAAGTTGCAAAGGTCATTGTATGGCCTAAAGCAGTTGGGAAGGATGTGGTACAACCGACTGAGTGAATTCCTCCTAAAGAAGGAATACATAAATAATGATGCATACTTTTGTGTATTTATAAAGAAGTCACTAAATGGCTTTTGCATCATCTTGGTTTATGTTGATGACATAAACATTATTGGAACACGTAAGGAAATTGAGGAAGCTAGCTTATGCCTGAGGATGGAGTTTTGAAATGAAAGATTTGGGTAAAACCAAAGTACTGTCTCGACCTGCAGATTGAGCAAACCACTGAAGGAATTTTCGTACACCAGTCAACCTATCTGAAGAAGGTTTTGGAGAGATTCCATATGGATAAATCTCATCCACTAAGCACACCGATGGTTGTTCGATCCCTTGAAATGGAAAGGACCCATTCATACGTAAGGAAGATGTTGAGGATATTTTAGGACTAGAAGTCCCATACTTGAGTGCCATTGGCGCACTACTTTATCTCGAAAGTTGTACTAGGCCTGATATTGCATTTGCGATAAACGTGCTAGCAAGTTTAGTGCTTCTCCTACAAGGAGACATTGGAATGGTATTAAGCATATTTTTCGGTATCTTCAAGGTACAAAAGATTTTGGCTTGTTTTATAGAAGAAATCAAGATATGACATTGGTGGGCTACTCGGATATTGGTTGTACGTCTGATCCCCATGCTGCTAGGTCCCAAACTGTTTATATTTTTCTCTGTGGTGGTACTTCTATTTCATGGAAATCTGTTTAACAATCTATGGTTACTACTTCTTCAAACCACTCAGAGATTGTTGCTTTATACGAAACATCATGAAAATGTGTATGGTTAAGATCAAAGACACAACACATTTGTGGGTCTTGTGGCATTGTAACAAATAATATATCCCTAACTAAAATTTATGAGGACAATCCAGCTTGTGTTGCACAAATGAATAGTGGGTATGTTAAAGGAAACTTGACAAAACATATTGCACCAAAATTCTTTTACCCACATGAACTCCAGAAGAGTGGTGAAATCATTATATAGAAAGTTCGTTCTAGTGATAATCTGGCAAATTTGTTCACTAAATCCCTTCCTACATCTACTTTTCAAAAATATATTCATGGTATTGGAATGCGTAGGCTTGGAAGACTATTGTCTTCGTTTGGGTGATAACTTCAAAACAATCCTGAAGATTGGGCCCTTAAGGCCAATGGCTGTACTTTTTTCCTTGGCTAAGTTTTTCCTACAAGGTTTTCTTAGTTAAATTTTTTTAATGAGGCTGCTAGTGTATCACATGAATACACGTAGGTCATGTACTCTTTTCCTTATTGGCTTTTTCCCCACTGGGTTTTTCTAGTGAGGTTTTTAATGAGGCATGTTACATCTCGTAGTAATGTCCAAGGGGTAGTGTTGTAAATCCTATGAATATGACTCTTCGTTCATTATGTTTAATGTGGACATCACTAAAAGTTGTAAATACAATAAATATGGATTGACTTTTCATTCTCTTAAACCTTTAGCTTACCATATTCTTTTATATATTGTCAGTGTTGAAATGAAATGACATAAAAACACGTATTTCTCTCTCCATTTTCCTTGTATCTCTTTTCACTCTATTTTATATATTTATCTGCATTATTCGCATAATAGAAATTTAGATTGAAGTAGAACGATACAATGCGTTTACAATAACAAATTTTAATTTAATACAAAACTTTAATTATACTTTGAATTTTAAGTAAACTATACTCAATCCAAAAATTAATATCTCATATTTCATTTTGAGTTATTGAAATTGAATATCTCATTTCCTAAATTTGTAAAAATTTTATTGAGAAAATTGATAATACAACGTTTTAATGAATTAAGTCAAATTCTTTTATTAAAATACTTACAAATCAAATTGAGTAAATAAGTATTTTTTATTGAAGTGTTAAATGCGGTTGGAGCTATGGTTGTTTATGACAAAAAAAAATCATATTATTTTGATAATAATAAATAATCATATTGACTTTGATGAATTATTTCAATTATTAAATTATTCGCTTAAATCTGTATTTGTTACTTATTTTTTTATCAAAAATACCTTTATATATATATATACATATATATATATATATAGAAGAATGCCAGGAAATGCGTCATAAATAGTGACTGTGTGTCACTGTGAAACGATGTGCTAAGAAGTGCGTCGTCACTATGTGCGACCATGAAACGACATCATTTCAACTCTTTTTTTTTTCTCTTTTTTTGAAAACTCGCTAGTGAAATTATGTCGTTTCACGAGTTTTGAAAAAAACCAAAACAAAAATTCCAGATCTATTACGGAGGGGAGGCAGAGGAAGAAGGAAATGGCACTGGCCATGGAGGCATCTTAGATCTCTCTCTCTCTTTTCCTCTTGAGTAGAGAGTGTAGATAGGGTGCTGTTGTGTATCGTTGGTGCCATGGTGTTGCTGTGCTTCATCGATGCCGATGTAGTGCTACTCTGCTTCGTCGATGTCATAGCTCGTCGTTGCGGTGGCCAATCTGCTATGCTCTCTCCGTTTGTGCTGCTTTGGTGAGGTTTTTTTTTTTTTTTTCAAAATCAGTGAAACAACGTCGTTTCACGGATGAGTTCAAAAAAAAAAAAAAAGTTGAAACAATTTCGTTTCATGGTTGCACACAGTAACGAGGCATTTCTTAGCATATATATATATACATATTTGTTTTGTCCATTTTATATAACAAGAAGTAGAAATTAATAATTTTCTATTCAAATTTTACATTTATATTATATTTTGGAGGAATTTATACTTCTATTTTTAAATATATTGACAAAGATGACTGAAATAAAAATATATTGAAGAATATTTTATTTCATGAATTTTGGAAATGGGGAGAAAAATAATTAACCAATAAAAACAAATTAATAAACTATCAATTTTAAAATCATCTTGGAAATAAGGTATAGGGTGATTATAGTCATTTTCAATTTGTGCAATTTAGAAACCTCAACCAAAATACTCAATTCTTTAAAAAGGAATATGAAGGGAGTCTTGTTTCAAAATGATTATTATTTACGAAATTTAAGATACAAAGTATGATTAAAATACCTATTTTATCCTTTCTGTATCAAACTACCTTTTAACATTTTTCAATATAATTAACTATGCTATTTATTTTAATTTTTAAATTAACCAATCAAATAAAAGAAAAAGAAGAGAAGGAAAGAAAATTAAACAGGAAAGAGGATTGGATTCAGGGTGCAATTTAAGGTAAATTAAAGAGGCGAAACATTTTTCTCCATACTTTAATTCTAGGGAGAAATCATTGAAGAACTTTCTTTTTAAAAAAATACACAAACGAACCAGACCAGGGTCGGAGCTGTTTGCCGGCGAAATGGATATCTTTTCTCTATCCTGTACGGCGCACCACTCTCTCATTCCCCTACCACCCTTCTGCGCCTCCATCTTCGCCGTTAAACACTATCCCACTTCAACATCTTCCATTTCTTCCCTCAAATCCTCTCCTGACCCTCCTCCTGACGACTTTTCACCCGCTACTCTCCGTCGTCCTACATCCCATAAAACCTCCACCTCTGGTTACTCAAAACCTCCAAGAAACCCGCTCAAAAACCTCATTAACTCTCAACCCGCTCCTGTCATTACTCCACCTCCACCTCGTACTCTCGCTAGCAAGCTATGGCTGTCCAGTAAACTCTCCCCGCCACCACCGCGTCCTCTACCTCCCCCACCTTTTGCTCCGGAAGAAAGTTTGTCTAATGAGAGTGAAAATTCGAAAGATTCTTCAGATGACGATGAAACATATATGCCCAGAAGTGAGTTTTTGGAAAAAGGGAAGATTTTCGTTGGGAATCTTCCTTTATGGATAAAGAAAAATGCGGTGACCGAATTTTTCAGGCAATTTGGCCCCATAAAGAATGTAATTTTGATAAAGGGATATAATGATACTGAGAGGAATATGGGTTTTGGTTTTGTGATATATGGAGGCTCCACAGCGGAGAAGTTTGCAATGAAGGCTGTGGAGCTTGATGGGGTTGAGTTCCATGGGAGGGTATTGACTGTAAAGTTGGATGATGGAAGGAGACTAAAGGGGAAGGCGGAGCAGAGAATGAGGTGGGTAGAGGGAAAAGAGGGAGAGGATTGTAGGTCCAAGTGGCATGAAGAGAGGGAGGGGTCGAGGAAGGAGTTCAGGAAGGTTCTTGAGACTCATCCGGAGAATTGGCAAGCAGTTGTACGAGCTTTTGAGACGATTAAGAAGGTAATGTGCTTATTCAGATTCCTCTGTTGTGTGTTCTTGAATACTTTGTGGTTTCAGGTATGGAAAATAGATTTATTAAGAAATGTGGTTTTAAATAGTTGATATGTCAGAGATAGTTAAAAAAGTGCTTTGAAATAGATGTCAAATTATGACTATGTTATGTATTTTCAGAATTATTGATACAGTCATGTAGAAGAAGAACTAAAAAGTTGCAGTGAAATTAGACTCGATTTCATATGTAATACTGCTGATAATAGGAAGTTTGAGGTATCTATTTGCATTTGGCAAATTTTGCCTGGATCCTTATTCTACTATATTTCATTTCATCAGGTCATGGTTAAGTATGTTAGAGCTAAGCTTTCATAGCATCCAATTGCTTATGGGTACTACTTGATGGAGGAGTGTTTTGAGTACCGTGATGAATTAAATGTATATTCATGCAACTCACTTGTAATCGATTCACTATTGTAATGTTATTCCTAATAAAAAGTTTGATATCTCCCTATGGGAAAACTTCAGTTAGAACTTGTGATATAAGAAAGAAACAAAAGTTGGATCAAGTAGAAATGAGAAATGGAGTGTAGGAAAATGTAACATTTCAGTGAGAAAAGACCTCTAAATGATAAACTAGAGGCAGTTTGACATACCTCCTTGGAAGGACACCAGTTAGATGAGAAAGACATTCATGACTATGGATGGGTTAGGTTCCTTTATGGATATAGGAAAGACTACCGCAATGTTTTGAAACATAAAATAATCAACCTGGCTTCAAAACTTCTAGAGGATGATGGATGTTAGTTTACAAAAGTTGACCTTTATCTGGCAGAACTTGGGCAAGGTTTTACTTCATTAGGAGCACAAAAGATTCCCAAACTTCTTAATCTCAGACTGTAAGCATCTGAAGCTTAGTTGCTGAGGTAGCGTTATTTGCATATATACCTGAAAGACTATTAACATTTTTGGGGGAAAAACCAATGAAAATTAATCATTGGAGAAATAATGTACTCAACTTCGGACTTCCTTAAGTCAGTTCCTTCGACCTGTTGATATGATTGAACATGTGAAAATTTTTATTGGATCATTCTACTGAAGAGATATATGGTGTCCTACTTTGGTTCATGCTTCTGTGAGGCTCTCATGTTGGTTAAAAGAATTACAGTAGAAAGCATTATCAAACAAGTGAATGTGGATCAAGGGCCACAGGGTTGACCCATATACATTATTTGTACATTTTTTCAATTCCACACTG
>JAOXNR010000032.1:7860938-7875891 GCA_028571225.1 Parsonsia alboflavescens | reverse complement strand
CCCCCCCCCCCCCCCCCCCCCCCCCAAAAAAAAAAAAATCTATTTTAAAGATGGTAATACATATAATATAGTTGACAAAAACTGCTACAAAAAGCAAGTTATTATTAATTAGCAGTTACCCTTTGCCTATTGTTTATCCATGTAATTGCTGCCTATTGGTCCTAAGATCAGGTTCATTCTGCTAAGAGAAACTTTAAAAATGATATTATTGATAAGGGTATTATTTTTTGGCGTTATTCACTTTCAAGTAATCTTTATTATTTCTGCAATCATTTTCTCACCCCTTTAAGAACTTCTAAAAGGAAGACAGAAGAATCTAATAGAAAGTTGAATACAAGTGGACACTTAGTTTGATTTGGTATCTTTTGTCCAGATTGAGCTAATTTAAACTTCTTATAGCCATCCAGGAAAGAGTTTGGACTCATGGTGAACTACTATGCAAGGCGAGGTGACATGCATCGTGCTCGTGAAACTTTCGAAAAGATGCGAGCCAGAGGAATAGAGCCATCTTCACATGTATATACAAGGTAAAATCCTTTCGAAGGTTCTGGTGTTTGTTCACTTAAGATGGTCATTAACCATTAATTATAATCTTATTTGTTGCTTCTGTTTTGGACTGGTAAGAATTTTTAAGGAAGGCTTTGGATGGTGCTGAAAATTTGTTGTTTCTTGATTTTTGGACCATGCACATATTTTTCCCATGAAGCAATGTAGATACTTCTTTAATAGCCTTCTGATATGTTTGTCTTTCTTACAGTTGACTTGGAAAACATATTCTAGCCTTTGATTGCTTTGAAACATTCTTTATGATATGATGTCTAAAATCATAAACGGTTACTCATGCTTCTGATCCATGGTGACATTTTTATTGTTGCTGACCATCACTTCTTGACTGGGTTTGCAGCCTAGTTCATGCCTATGCAGTGGGCAGAGACATGGAAGAGGCACTATCATGTGTGAGGAAAATGAGAGATGAAGAAGTTGAAATGAGTTTGGTGACATACAGTATTGTAGTGGGTGGCTTTGCAAGAACTGGCAACATTGAGTAAGTGAAATTCCTGAACTTGCAAAGAGGAGCTATATCATTTGTTTACACTCTTGCTCTTCAAACAAGAACTGGCTTATTTTTTGTAGAATACTTCTGAAGTAACACATGAACTGTCAGGAATGCATACGACTCTGCAGTATTATGTCTTTACGTTCCTTTGCTTTGTCATACTCTGTACTATGGAAATTCTGGATGACATCTGGAAATGCATCCTTTTTCACATTAGATGATGATATGCTGAAAATGGAAATTGATTATCTTTGAATTCACTTGAGAATATATTTAACTAAAAGGCTTTGTTTAACTTTGGTTAACTTCTGGTTTGGCATGTGAGGGATTTAATTTGCAGTGATAACAATTCGTTTATAAACTGACATGTATCCCTGAATTTGAAAGTTATTCTTCTCTTTGCAAATTCTCAAGGTCCTGTCACATGAATTCTATCGGTAATCTACTACTTCGTGGCCACATTTATTTTGATCTTGTTCCTGCATTAACATATGGAATGGCATATGTTTCGAAAATCTAACTGTAGAGCAGGGGCTTCAGTATTTTTGAAACTCTTTATTCCATGGGCATAGTGCTTATTTGCTTTGAATGGCACTTCATAGAGGTTTCTTGCTGTTCTGCATCTATTTTAATGGAGTTTTTCTCATTTCTGCATTGACCAATCCTCCAACGGTTGCTCATTTCTTTATAAACTCTTTTCGTTTGTTGCTTATTGAAGAGCCGCTGAGTTTTGGTTCAAGGAGGCTAAAGAAAGATATGAAACTCTGAACGCAATCATTTATGGGAACATAATATATGCCAATTGGTGCGTATTTTATTTCTTCTTGTTTTCTCGAGCTTAATGTCTTTCTTAAGTCGTTCTCGGTCTAAATTATGAAAAATGTTCTTGTTTGTGTTCATTTCTATGGAATGACTTGGATATTAGCTGGTTTTTGTAGCTAATACAATGATACTCAATTTCTTTTTCTGCTTATGATATGAGAATGCATCATTTAATGATAAAAGTTGTTGTGTATTATTCCTATAATATGTATTCTAAATATAATATATAAAGATGCTATCAACTGCTGATACCTTTAGATCCTCTGTAGTAATTTAACTTGAGGTTTTGCTTGGAAGGATCAGTGGCTTCTTTGTTGGTAATCAGCAGCTATTGTTTGAATATCAGGATGTTGTCACTCTAAAAAGAAAATATTGAGAAAACTTCCAGGGTTGTTATGTGGTGAGATTTGTTTAATCGGTTGATGCAGAGTCCGATAAGAACTCACTTCCTAATCATTTTAGGAAAAAGAAATGAAAGAAGAAACAAGAGAGGATTAATCTGCTTAATCTGAAGGATTCACTCCTTTGCATGGTTTCAATCAAGGTTAGCAGAAGATTAGGTCCAATTAACTGCCCACCACTTTATGTAGTTATCAATAATTGTCTAGGACATTTACTATCAATAGCTAGTTTTGTTTCCATTTTGGCAGGAGCGATTTTATGATTTGATTATTTTAATGTTGGAGATTTAGTCCTTCTCGAATTGGACTCTATTAGTTGTATTTCCCTTAAATTTTAATAATGAATTGTCAATTTCTTTATATTTTCCATCCTTTTATTTTATTTCCTGCTCCTATTTATTTGGTATTAGAGCTTAATTAGATCCAATATGGTGGGTCAGTACACGCAATTCCTCAAACGTCCAACCCAACTCTCAAAATACTTAAAACACTCGACCATTCTCTTCCATGGCCTCTCAAGACTATGATTAGTTAGCTGTCCGGTTTTCTTCTTTTTTCCTTGAGGACAAGGCAGGTTTTCAGAAGGGGGTGTACTTATAAGAACCCACTTCCTAATCATTTTTAGAAAAAAGAAACGATAGACGATACAAGGGAGGAGTAATCTGCATAATATGAAGGATCCACTCCTGGACATGGTTTCTGTCATGGTTAGCAAAAGATGAGGTCCAATTAATTGTCCACTTCTTCTACAGCTGCACTCCTCCCACCACTTTACATGGTTATCAATAATTGTCTAGGACATTTATTATAAATATCTAGTTATGTCTCCACTTGTTCAAGAGAGATTTAATGACTTGATTATTTTAATGTTGGAGACATAGTCTAAGTCACATAATGCGGGTGCGGGTGCGGGTGCATGAGTGTGTCAAATTATAAAAATGAGTGAGTGCGGGTGCGTCTTAAAGCATCTATTATTAAAAAATAAAAATAATATTATATAGTAGAAATTTCATTAGACACAAAATATAATTCAAATTAAAATGAGGGAGTAATGTTTGTGGGGGATTTCTATTACAATATAGTAAAAGGTTTCATAGTTTTCGTTTTCATTTCCCATTTACATTATAGTTTTTCAAGAACAAATTATGTCTCATACAAAAATGATGATATAAAAATACAAACTTATAAGATAAAATCAAAATATTGACAAACATGAATAAGAAAAATAAATAGATGATTAAAAAAAATCGAGCTTTAAAATTTGAACGTGGACATGTGAACTTGTTGGTTAGCTCCTCGGTAGGGAAGAAAAGTGATACTCTTTCCATCTAGAAATTAGAAATGAATGTCCCATATTCCATTTTTGATTGTTTGGAATTGAATGTCCCATTTAAACTAGTCAAAAATTTATTAAGAAAATTTACAATGCAATGTGTTTATGAATTAAATCAAACCTTTTTATTAAAATACATGTAAGTTAAATTGGGATATTCAATTCCTGATGGAGGGAGTAATTTTTACATGAAGGTTTATATATATATATGTGCATATATTTATATAATTAGAGTTTTCCTATTTATCAGGAGTAAATTATAAAAATATTTTCCTAATTTTGTAAATTTTTTTTTTATTATTATTTACAAGAATTAAGAAGAACTAGGAAGCATTATCACATTGATGCGAGACCTATCAATATTTAATGCGTGAATTAAGAACTACTAAATCAAGATTTAAAAAAATATAGTGCGAGAATTAATAGCATTAAGTGTGCTAATTATAAAAGCTTAGTGCCAGAATTAAGAAATTTAAATTCGTCTTAAAGTGGTGCTCCAGCACTCAAGTCTCCAGTGTGTGACTGGAGCACCAGTGCGCTGAGGGGAGTAGGTGGACCATGTGACCTAGGACATAGTCCTTGAAATTGGACTCTTTAATGTTGGAGACCTAGTCCTTCGTGAATTACACTCTATCGGTTGTATTTTCCTTAATTTTTAGTAATAAATTGTCAATTTCTTTATATTTTCCAGTCTTTATTTTATTTCCTACTCCTATTAATTTGGTATCAGAGCTTAATCCAATCCAATATGGTGGTCGCAATTCCTCAAACATCCAATCCGACTCTCAAAATACTCAAAACACTCGACCATCATCTCCCATTGCCTCTCAAGACTATGATTTGTTAGCCATGCAGTTTTCTTCTTTTTGCCTTGAGGACAAGGCAGGTTTTCAGGAGGGGCATGTACTGAAAAGAACCCACTTCCTAATTATTTTAGAAAAAAGAAACGAAAGAAGGAACAAGGGAGGAGTAATCTGCATAATTTGAAGGATCCACTCCTGCACATGGTTTTTGTCACGGTTGGCCGAAGATTAGGTCTAATTAACTGCCCACTTCTTTCACACCTGCTCTACTTCCACCTCTTTATGTAGTTATCAATAATTGTCTAGGACATTTACTATAAATAACTAGTTTTGTTTCCACTTTGGCAGAAGAGATTTTATGACTTGATTATTTTAATGTTGGAGACTTAGTTCTTCTTGAATTGGACTTTATCGGTTGTAGTTCCCTTAGATTTCAGTAATAAATTGTCAGTTTCTTAATATTTTCCAGCCTTGAACTGTACTCCTTAATGTTGGAGACCTAGTCCTTCTTGAATTGGACTGTATCGGTTGTATTTCCCTTAGATTTCAGTAATAAATTCAGTTTCTTAATATTTTCCAGCCTTCTTTGATTTTAGTTCCTTTCCCTATCAGAGTCACACCATCTGAGTTTTGAATTTGTTGCAAGTTTAAGGTTTCTATTTGGCACTTTTGGGTTAATGAGTATGTTTTTCTACTTTTTATGTCTAAATGGCATGCTGTTGCTGTTACATCTAGTAATGAAACAGAAAATCTGTTATGCTTCAATAATGAAGTAATTTCTTCACCAAGAAAACTTTGGTCAATTACTTTCATGATGGGAAACTATGATGGCAAAATTTATGCATTCCCTTATTGTAAAGGAAATAATATAAATGCTGAAAGGATGCTGGACCAGGAAGATTATAGGAGAAATTATGATACTGGAAATCTGAATAAGTGAAACAGGTGTTAGAAAGAGATATAATAAGAAGATAACAGCCAGTCTGAGGTGGATTTCTTCTGATAATTGGGTATGATAATGTTTGATGATAAGGGAAAGCTATTATTGTAAGTTTGTATGGTCAAGAAAAATTCAATTTAGTAAACACATTTTTTTGCCTATGGGTTTGCCAGTTTAGAGAGTTCTTGTTAACTTAGAATGGCCAGTTGGCATCATTATGGTTATTGCATCATATGCAAGTGATGAAGTAACTTTATTCATGGGTCTTCAGTAAGTACTTATCTTTCTCTCCTTAAATTTGTCACTATATATTTTGATATGTGAATTTATTCTTGCAGTCAAAGTGGTCGCATGGATCGTGCTGAAGCATTGGTGATTGAAATGGAAGTACAGGGTATTGATGCTCCCATTGGTATATACCACACAATGATGGATGGTTATACCATGAAAGGCAATGAGGATAAATGTTTGGTTGTGTTTGAGCGATTAAAGGTACAATCTCATTTAATTATTATCCAGTAATCCTGTTGCCTATGAAAATAGTTTTTGCATGTAATTCTAGGCAGGATTTTGACTTGCTTTGACCATTTAAATGCAATGTGTGCTTCTACATGCATTCTATAACTACCCAGTTCACTTGCTTAGGAGAGAAACTTATGATATGGTGCTAGATGGGATAATATCTTTTATTATCTAGCCTGTATTTTACAGTGAATATGAATTTTTATTTTTTGAATTCATTCTTGTAGCATAATTTTTTGCATTAGATAGCATCGTAAAATTTGAGTAGGTTATGAGGTTTTTGTCTGTTCTAAAATGTGCTTATGTTGCATGTGCTCAGTGAAAATGAAATATATTTCTCCTTTTTAAATTGTTCGACTTTTGTATTAGTTTTGCTAGATTTTTCAGATGCTTGGTGCTATTTGCGTTGGGCTTCATTGAAATTGTAAAATTTTCCTCATCGATGGAAGCTAAAATTGTGTTTGCTCCTTAAAGTGACAATAAAAAACTGAATAATTTGATTTAGTAAGTACCAATATGGTCTCAGTTCCTGTTTTCTTTCTGAAAGTCATCTGCAGTTTGTCAAGAAATTTGTTTCTCATTCTTGTTTGAAATGATTAGCATGTCCCATTATCTACCAAATAATTTTTATAACAACTGTACTAACATTTGTCTTTGTGCAGGAATGTGGCTTTACACCTTCAGTAGTCAGCTACGGGTGTCTTATTAATCTCTATGTGAAGGTAATTTATCGTAAGCTTTTTCCTTTACATTCTCTAATTTCCTTTGGATGTAATGTTGCCATTACTCTCAAAGTTGGATATATATAGATTGAAAATGCTATGAAGTGCTACGGTGCACACTTTATGGAGTGCTCTAGTTAAAGTTAAGTTTCTAAAGGTGAAAGTTAACCGTCAATTATCTGTTTTTTTTTTTGTTTAAATAAAATAAAATATAATCTAGTACTCTTAAGGTTTAGTTTATTTTTTTAGGATTTAGTTTATAAAAAAATATTTGAAAAATTAATTTTTTATAGAAAAATATTTTTTTTCTTAATCGATTGTTAACTTTGCCCGTTAGAAACTTTATTAGAGCACTCCATAAGGTGTGTTTTGTAGCACTCCGTAACATTATATATATATATACATCTATACATACAGAAATGGAAATGCTATAGAGTGCTCTAGTCGCACTATGTATGGAGTGCACCGTTAAGTTTTTAACGGTTAACTATTTTTTTTATTTAAAAATAATAATAAATTTGATTCAGTATCCCTAAGGTTTAGTGTATCCTTTTATAGTATGACATATTTACAAAAAATAATTTTTTTTTATTAAAGATTAGATGTTGACTGTTAAGTATTCTATAGCATTAGCATATATATATATATATATATTTATATATATCAGTAGCACTCCATAGCATACTATCTCTTTTCTATAAAAAAAGATAAATTTTGCTATAAAAAATTATGTTTTGTTGATATATTTTATAAACTAAATCTTAAAAGGATAAACTAATCCTAGGGGTACTTGATCAAATTTTATTATTCTTATCTAAAAAAAAAAGGTTTAGACCATTAACTTTGACGGTTAAAGACTTACCAATAGCACTCCATGATTTGAGCTTTATAGCATATTTTATCTGCCTTTCAAAGTGTTATACGTCATAATCCAGAAAGGTGGAAGCAGAAAGATGCATGATGCTTAGTTCTTTAATGTGATCACAATGTCCTTGAATGTGGCTAGTAGACTTATATGTCAGTTTTCGTTCATTTACGGAAGATAAGGCTCTCAGATTGTCTGATGTGAGAATCCAATCTGATGAGTCGGATGAGATCCATCTTATTTGCATCTCTTAGGATCGCATTGTCTGACAAAAGTAAATAGTGAGTTTCAACTAGGTTCTTGGTTTCTATCAGGCCTTTAAGCAGAGTGAAGTTACCATCTTGATTTTTCAACATTATTGGAAATTTTCTGCATATTCAAGCCAGATTTGTTGTTGGTGAAGTGTTGTCTTAGCTTACATTGATTCATGGATTATTGTCTGATAAATGTAACATAAAGTTAAGTTAATAGGCTCATCTTTATTGCAGAAGTCTTTCTCTGGTTTCTATTGACTCACAAGCTCATGGTCCTAACCTGCCTTACACAAAAGAATAAAAAGGCCAGTTGCTTTGCTAAGGTCCATTAATATATATCAATCTCTTATTTATCTTTTTAGTTTTTGAAGTATGAGAACTGGTGTTTTATACTTCAATCAGCAACATGTTGTAGTTTTCTATATTTAGGAACTAGGCAATCCATCCTTTTAATCCTATTCATTTGATCTCATTTAACATTTTGTGCATTCGCACATTTCTAAAACAGTTTGACCTCATGGTATAGTGTCTGAGATCTGGATCCCATATAAAGATTTTGATATCTCCTTTCTTGTTTACTTGTCTGAATTTTCTCAGCGCCAACCTTATTATCTCGAGACATCCTTTAGTATCTTTAACTTCAGTTCTTGAGCATTTTGACAGGTTGGCAAGGTTTCCAAAGCTTTGGAAGTCAGCAAAATGATGATATCAGCAGGAATAAGACACAACATGAAGACTTATTCCATGTTGATTAATGGATTCATAAAATTGAAAGATTGGTCTAATGCTTTTGCAATTTTTGAAGATGTAATAAAAGATGGTTTGAAGCCTGACATTGTTCTTTATAATAATATTATCAGAGCATTCTGTGGCATGGGTAACATGGATCGTGCTATTTGTACCATTGAAGAAATGAAAAGATCGAGGCATAGACCTACTACACGGACATTTATGCCCATTATACATTCTTTTGCCAAGACTGGAGAAATGCGACGAGCAATTGATGTTTTTGACATGATGAGGAGGAGTGGATGTATTCCAACTGTGCACACATATAATGCATTGATTCTTGGACTGGTTGAGAAGTGTCAGGTATGGGTGGTGCAGTTTCCATACTTAAAGCACTTTAGGAAGAGTTGTATTTGTGTAGAACCTTGAAAGGATCCCTCCTATGTCACCTTTTGACTTCCTGAAGTGCTTTTATATGGAATTGAAACATTACGTGCCACTGGTACCTTTCCAGTTCCAAATCATAGGTTTTTGTATGTGTGTGTGAGAGAGTAAAAGCCATATAGTTTAGCTATGAATTTTATTGCTGCATTATTATCTTATTATCTTTTATTATATGCACGTGCATTCGAAAATCATCAGCCTGCAACTTATAATCCTCTTTGGCTATGTTGTTTGTACATACAAGAAAACATTTTAAACCTACATGGCCGTACCCTACTGGCTGCTTCTTGATCATAACCTATTTCTGGACCTGCATTGCTTTGGTTCTGCTTATGAATTTTGAGGGTATGGTAGGGTTGAGCCCCTTTGTTACACTAGCTGTTAATTTGGTTTTTAGTTGGAGTACTTCTTGTCTAATGTTGTGTACTTGGTGCTGTTATACTGATGCTTGCAATTTAATACCCCAGGAATTAATGGATTTAGTCAGTGATCCCCTGCTAGAGAATAGTTATCAATGATCAACTTACTCCTCTTTTTGCTCTTCTGTACTTCCTGCAGATGGAGAAAGCTGAAGGGATATTAGAAGAAATGCTGCTTGGAGACATTACTCCAAATGAGCATACTTATACTACAATTATGCATGGTTATGCGTCAGTTGGTGATACTGGAAAAGCTTTTGAGTATTTTTTAAAATTAAAAAATGAGGGCTTAGAGCTTGATGTATATACGTATGAGGCATTACTCAAGGCATGCTGTAAATCAGGGAGAATGCAGAGTGCTTTAGCAGTTACAGAAGAAATGAGCAAACAAGGAATTCCGAGGAACACTTATGTCTATAATATATTGATTGATGGGTAAGGTTTATCTCATGACTCATGCATCTTTTTCTGTCAGTGGTGGAGGTCTGAGTTGTCTCAAACACCTTTTCCCCTTTGCTTTGGTAGTTTTTGAGTCTTCTACCTAGATTTCTGTATTTCATGAGGTGGTTGCTCCTCGCAGCTGGGCTAGAAGAGGGGATGTATGGGAAGCTGCTGACCTAGTGCAACAAATGAGGCAAGGAGGAGTACAGCCAGATATCCATACATACACATCATTTATAAATGCTTGTTGCAAAGCTGGAGATATGCCGGTATTCTGAATCTTCTTTCTTTATTTAATTTTATAAAAATTTCAAATGGGGGTAGGTGAAAGGAGGGCTCTTCACTGGCATCAGACTTGAGACTTAAGTGTCAGCTGTCGGGTAATGGCTATTCGGCAGTAGGATATGCTGGTATTCTGAAAATTCATTTAATGTTCACTTTCTCTCTCTTTCCTGGTGAACAATGGTGCTAGGGGTAGGATGGACATGATGTATAATTAGCCAAATGTTGCATTGCTTGTTTAAATCAAAAATATCAAATAGAAAGCTATGCATTGCTGGCTATCAGTTTTGCTTTTGTTGTGATTTGGCTATTGGATAGAAGCTTACAATTTAGGGAGCTAAGAACTGCAAAAGAAAAGTTGATTTATTTTATCAAGCATCAGTGGTGTGGTTACATGTCTGCATTTTGAAATGTTCAATTCCTTGCATTCTCTTTCAAAGCATTTGTGGATATTTGTCTGTGTATGCAATTTTTATTTTATGTTTTTTTTGGGGGTACCTAAATGGCTGAATTATATGAAATTTTTAGAGAGCAATGAAAGCAATTGAAGAGATGGAAGCATTTGGCGTAAAACCCAATGTGAAAACCTATACCACACTTGTACATGGATGGGCAAAGGCATCTCTCCCTGAAAAAGCTTTGAAATGCTTTGAAGATATGAAGGAGGCTGGATTACAGCCAGATAAAGCTGTATACCATTGTTTGATGACTTCATTGCTGTCAAGGGCTACTATTGCTGAAGAATACATCTGTACAGGTATCTTGCATATTGCTGGGGAGATGGTGGAATCTGGGATCACTGTTGATATGGGGACTGCAGTTCACTGGTCAAAATGCTTACGCAAGATTGAGAGAACTGGTGGTGGGATCACTGAAGCCCTTCAGAAGACTTTTCCCCCAGATTGGAATTCACACAAAACTCTCAATGATATTTCCTATATTGATGACACCGATGATGGGTTAGACATCGTTGATAATCCTCTCTATGATGAAGATAGCGACGGTGATGATGAAATAGATTTCAATGGAATGTCACCTTCTAAATTGGTGGTACCAACATAATGGAACTTGTTGAATGTGTATCGCTGCTTTCACATTTGATTTGTACAGTTACCTAATTCTTTACGTAGATAGCATGCAAAATTGACTACTTTGTTCCTAATCTCTCTCTATCACAGGAAAATGTAGGTTTTACATGGTTCCCTTTTCTTCCTTACCTTTTGTTAAGCCGAGCTAAAATCTTAATTTCTGGCAGTGTTCATGACAAGTTGAAATGCTTAGTTCGTCACTCAAAACTCATTTACCGTTGTGCATTTCCGGGAGGAAGATTTAATAGCAGAGCTTATTTTTATGCTCTAAAGGGGTATATAATTGCAGAAAAACTATGTGCAACGAGAGGTAAACTACAGATTAGGCAAATGTCACCTCCCAAAGTAGCAAATGTGGCTCCTTGTCTTCCCATATCTCAATTGGTTTTCAACTGGAACCTAACAATTGCGTATTTTCTTGGTGGTCCTTTCTTTAATTTTCTGAGAATTTGTTGACTTGGATGGATCATTCAAAACCCAAAATTTCCCAACTTTGCATGTGCAAAGAAAGCTGAAGGAGGTATGTACTATAGATAATTTCAGAAATATTCCTGTCTGTACATTATCTGCCTGAAAGATGAATGCTGCAATTTGGAAGATGTAATGACATGGTTCTACTTTAACCATGCAAAGTTTCTTGCTTTTTGGCTTGAAGACATGAAACTCAAAGGCTACTCATCATATCAGTGGGGTTCATTTTTAATAACAAGTTGTGATTCTTTTTTCTCCTGAAAAATAACAACATATACATAAATATTGGTTTGCACCCTATGAGCTAAAGTCCCCAAAGATGGATTCATTTTTTACTTGTAAGGTGAAGCAATGATGATATTCAAAGTAGCAGGTGGTCATGGCTTCCACTTTTCCAGAATTGTTGGCAATAATTATTTTGATTCCTTCGTCATGATTAAAACCAAAACCCCTATGCAAAGTTGCTATTTTTGGAATGCATGACAAAATGTCCCAACATGAGGGATAAGCTTATGATCAAATGAGAAACCGATTACTAAAATGGTGTAAAGATAGCAAAATCAAATGCTTTTTTTTTTACACCCAACCCTCTCAATACCCCTCCCTTAAGGATCAACAATGACACTCCAACTACTTTGTCTCGAACTCAAAACCTTCCGATTCCAAGCGTTGTTGTTTACCCTTAAGCTACCAAGGCTTGGCACCAAAATCAACTGCTTGGAATCGTGGCATCCATGGCCATCTCACCTGTAGAATAATTACTTTAGTCCCTTTTGCCATCATCTCTTGCAGAAAAAAAATGGCCTCTCATATTAGATTCCCATGCAATTATGACATCACCAGTTTTTACATCTCTGCTTAGAGACGACAGTCTCACATGGAGGATTTACATGACTAAGAATTTTATGAATTTTGGGTAAGAATAATAATAGTACAGGAGATATGTTTTGAAGCGTTCATTTAACTTGTTCTTATTATAATAAAATGAATATTTAAATTGATAATGATAGACAAGTCTTATTTGACTGGGTAATAAACGACAGTATTTGAAATAAAAAAGTTTCGAATTTAAGATATAACGAACGTAAGTGGAAACCACCGTTGATTTAGTCGAGCAAGGGTTAGGGGATAGTGGGTGTTGATTATTATTATTATTATTTTGTGTAAAATTGAGGTATCACGTGAGAATTCATTTTAATTTGTAATCTAAATTATTTGCTTGATTGTATAAGAAATTAGATAGAGTTTCGTTATTTTGAAAAACTATTGACATTACCATGGACCACAAATTAAATTTGTTAAAAGGGAAGGAACAAGATCCGCTTTTGCAATTAAGAGAGGAATATTATTCTTTAGGTTAAACAACATAGGTACAAGTACTTGCCAACATTCATGTGGGTAGAATGTGTAGTGTTTCTAATCATCAAAGCGGTCCGAATTAATTTGCACGCATTTTGATATTTCATTTGTTCATGAGGATGTTAGTCTGCTTGTTTGTCATTCCGGAATATCTTGAAAGAATTTATGATGGGAAACACAAAAAAATTCAAAAGGTGCAATGTATTTATCCTAGTACTTTTTATCTATAATCATTGTCATAATTTTTATGTCTAAAGAATATCACGTTCTAACATAACCTAGCCAATTATATATATGTCGAACAAGCCCATGGATTGGTACCAGCATATATGTGTGTGTGTGTGTATATCTGGGTGGGGAGGGGGGAAGGAGAAAATTAAGATTAAAGTTCTTCCCTTTAGATTCTTGGAAAGGATGAGGAAATGGAGTGGAAAGGGTTTTCTACACACAATCCATTGCATAATTAGTAATCTAAAACAAAAAAACTTTTAGTTAAAACAATTGACTCTTAAAAGATAAAATAGTCGATCGTCAATTTGGATCGTTAAAAGACTTAATAGGAATACTTCATACTTTGAGTTGCGTAGCACTCCATAACATTTTCGTATATATATTTATAGACATATACCTAAACTATTGTGGCTTGTAATAAAATAGATCTCTCTATAGCTTCCGTCCTTCCCTATCCTTATCTCCAGCTCTCTTGAGGTCTCGTGTTGGAAGAGCCATGCACCGTCATTGACATTGATTAATTAATTAATTCAATTATATATAAAAAATATCATAAAATAATTTCCCCCCATTTTTTCTTCCACAAGGCAAAACAAGTACACAATGAACTGTTCTGTCTCCTCCCTACCCTCACTCATGATTTGTCAAAAGGCATCCACAGAAGAGGCCACATGCTTTCTTGACCCATCATAACCAAATCTTGTTTATTATTAACGCTACTGTATCTCGCTTTATTATATAACTCATAATCACTATAATTCCTAAATTAATTAATAAAGGGGAAATGAATCATGACCACAAAATATTCATATGTAATTAATCAAATAAAAGAGTACACCTCAGACAAACATGCTTCTTTAATTGCAATTAATTAACCATGTCTTATTAATTAATTTATAGAGAATGAAATAATTAATATTCCACGTCCTGAGATGTTTAGGAGTAACTAAATGGGGGTAGTTTAATAAAGACAAAGTCACTTTAATTTGCTGAACAAAAATTAAACTTGTTCTAAAAGTCAATATCATATCATATGGCCATTTTAAGTGCAATTTATAACTACTGGCAAAACCCTTGTCTAGATGCGTTGGTTCTTGACATCATATATGTAGGCGATCGATTGACTTTAGCCCCTGATCCAATCATTGATATTTGATTCCAAAATGGGATTTGGTAATACATATATAAATATATATATATATATATTAAGTGATGTCCAGATCAATTTGCAACCTATGGTTTGAACGCTCTCCACTCCACCCACTGGAGTGTCCACGAAGAGACGTAATACTTTCAATAATCCCAATAAAAGATTACACACATCTCTTAACTACTATTATTTTTATATATTTATATACTAAATCATAAAAATTAATAAGTTAAACTCTCCAAGGGTATTTAATTGCTGATCGATGTAGAGAATGTAGATGTATTAAGATCTCAAATGCCCTTAAAGCACAATCACTAAAGTGATAACATCTACTAGCTATATTTAAGTTCTTCTTGTCTGGATCTTGTAAATCAATTAAGCCGATAAATATAAGCTATTTGGTTACATATGAGCAAAAGATTTAGTAAAATCTACCTTTTTCTTGATCTCCAAATGTTTGATAATGCTAAAAAGATCATGATGAGGATTTAACTCTCTCAACGCCAATTAATTGCCATGAGCTGGAGAGACCATTAGATCTTGTAGGGGTGAGCTTGGATCGGTTTCGGTTTTTAAAGTCGGTTTTTTTCGGTTTTTTTTCCCAGAGGAGAAAATCCAAA
>JAOXNR010000032.1:7825718-7846093 GCA_028571225.1 Parsonsia alboflavescens | reverse complement strand
ATCATTACCCCCCCCCCCCCCTCCTCAAAAGGATTTGTCCTAGAATCTTGATCATCTACATCAAAAGGAGAGAGATCAGTAACATTAAAAGTTGAACTAACTTGATATTTACCTTGAAGATCAACTTTGTAGGCATTGCCATTTATCCTCTCAATGATTTGAAAGGGACCATCTCCTCTTTGATCAAGTTTAGTCCTCCTGAGTTGTGGAAATCTTTCTTTTCTTAGGTGAATCCATACCCAATCTCCCACCTCAATTCTCATGGGCTTTCTACCTTTGTTATGATGCTTGCCGTAGAGTTGGTTTTGCAATTGAATGTTCTCCCTAGCTTGTTCACATTTGCTTCACCAAATCCGTTTTCCTCTTGCCATCTAAGCCGTGTATTTCACTTAAAGGTAAAGGGGTTAAATCTAGAGGAGTTAAAGGATTAAAACCATACACCAATTCCAAAGGAGACAAGTGAGTGGAAGAATGCACACAGCTATTATAACAAAAATTCAATGAATGGTAAGCAATCTTCCCAAGACTTCAAATTCCTTTTGATGATGGCCCTAAGCATAGTACCCAAAGTATTATTAACCAATTCCATTTGGCCATATGTTTGAGGGTGATAAGTAGTAGAAAACAACAATTTGATTCCCAATTTCCTCCAAAGGACTTTCCAAAAGAAACTAAAAAACTTTATATCTCTATCACTCATAATGATTTAGGAATACCATGCAATCTAACAATTTCTTTAAAGAACAAGTTAGCCACATTGTGAGCATCATCAACTTTAGAGCATGCAAAGAAGTGAGCTATTTTTGAAAATTTATCAACTACCACAAGAATTAAATCCTTATGCCTCCGAGTCCTAGGCAAACCAATCACAAAATCCATAGATACATCTTCCCCAGGAGCTTTAGGTATAGGCAAATTCATATAAAGACCATATGGTTTAAGAGTAGATTTGGCCTTCTTACAAACAATGCAATTTTCACTACATGTCTTTTCATATGAGGCCAATAAAAATGTTCTTGCAATATGCTCAAATTCTTAGAGATGCCAAAATGTCCCATTAGGCCTCCTCTATGACTCTCAATGACAAATAATTTCCTCAAGGAACATTTAGGCAAGCAAAGCTTATCTTCTCTAAACAAATAGTCATTTTGCCAATAGAACTTTTCATGCACATCTTTTTCACAAGCAATCTTTGAAATCATTATCATCAACATACAACTCCTTAATTAGCTCCAAACTAAGCAAATTAGCACCAAGGGTGGAAATCAAGGTATACCTCCTAGAGAGTGCATCCACCACAATGTTTTCTTTACCTTGCCTGTACTTGATCACATAGGGGAACATCTGTACGAACTCCACCCATTCGGCATGTTTTTTGCCTAACTTTGTTTGCCCCTTCAAGTGCTTGAGGGATTCATGATAGGTATATATCACAAACTTGCTTGGCCATAGGTAATGTTGTCAATTGTGCAATGACCTAACCAAAGCAAAGAGTTCTTTTTCATAAGTAGAGTAGTTCAAAGTAGCACCATTCAACTTTTTACTAAAGCATGCTATAAGTCTACCCTCTTGTATTAAAACCACTCCAATCCCCACCCCTGAAGCATCACATTTGATTTCAAACACTTTAGAGAAATCGGGTAGAGAAAGAATAGGGGCACATTCAAGTTTAGTCTTAAGCAATTGAAAAGCTTGTTCTTGTTCTCTCTCCCACCTAAACTTAACTCTTAGCTTGATTACCTCCGTTAATTGGGCTGCAATTGTGCTAAAGTGAGAAACAAACCTTCATAAAAAGATGCCAACCCATGGAAACTCTTTACCTCACTTACATTTGTAGGAGTTGGCCATTATTTTATAGCTTTCACTTTCTCTTCATCAACATGTCCAATATTAGAAGAAACAACATATCTAAGAAATGTAACTTCGTTTAAACAAAAGAACATTTACTAAAATTGGCATACAAATGTTCTCTCCTAAGCATATCAAACACACTTTTCAAATGTTCAAGATGCTCATCCACATTTTTGCTGATGTCAAAGCATAACACAACAAATCTACCAATGCAATCCCTAAGGACATGGTTCATCAATCTCATGAGAGTGCTAGGTGCATTAGTGAGATCAAATTGCATAACAAGTCATTCATACAAGCTATACTTAATCTTACATGCAGTTTTCATTCATCACCTTCTTTTATTCTAATTTGATGATAGCCACTTTTTAAATCTATCTTTGAAAAATAAGTGCTTTCATCAACTCATCCTATATATCATCTAACCTAGGGATGAGGAAGCGATATTTTACCATTATTTTGTTGATTACTCTACAATCAACACACATGCGCCATGAGCCATCTTTTTTTGGCACCAACAAAACTGGCATTACACATGGGCTCAAGCTCTCCATTATGTATCCTCTAGCTAGAAGCTCTTCCACTTACCTTTGTAGCTCCTTTGTCTCATTTGAATTTGTTGTATAGGCAGCCTTGTTGGGAAGTGAAGCTCCGAGAATGAGATTAATTTGATGCTCAATTCCTCTCAAAGATGGCAACTCAAATGACAACTTTTCCGGAAAAAGATCTTCATACTCTTGCAAAAGATTGAAAACAAGTCTAGAAGAAGGTATGTTAGCATCAAAAGCATTAGAATTTAAAGAGCGTTTGTACATAAGTAGAACCATAGGCTTAAAGCCCAAGAATGAACTCTTTACCTCTTTTTCTTTTGCATAGGAGCTCACTTTCTTTTCACAGTTGCTCTCTTCTTCGTTCTTTTTCCACTCATCTTCTTTTAGTCTCTCATTTTCTTTTCCTCTCTCTTTTGAACTCTCTTTTACCTTTCTCTTTTCTTTTCCCTCGTGAAACTTGCTCATCTTTTCAAGTAATCTCTCTTGATCAAGGTAAGCTTCATGAGGTTTTAAGCGGTTTAAGTGGATTCCCTTAACTTCAAACTCAAGAGTGTACTTGTTTTTGTGTCAATCAAATATGACCTTCCTAT
Organism: Parsonsia alboflavescens; assembly: GCA_028571225.1. Lineage (NCBI taxonomy): Eukaryota > Viridiplantae > Streptophyta > Magnoliopsida > Gentianales > Apocynaceae > Parsonsia > Parsonsia alboflavescens. The sequence continues at coordinate 7,843,101 of JAOXNR010000032.1, read as the reverse complement.
CATATTGCCCAGGTTTTCCAAGAAGAAGGTGGTTAGCTTGCATAGGAACTGAGTTTTAAGGTTTTTTTATTTCCAATTAGATTTATGGTAGATTTCATGTTATAAATATCTTGTTTTGTCTTAGTTACAAACAGGCTTTTAAAGATGTGATACTTTCTGACTTTTGTCGTTAAACTGAAAACTTGTATATTTTCACAATATCTAGTTCTTTTCTGTTTGGCCATTTATTCGTTCTTGTTTATTGCATCAGTTGGTATCAGAGCACTAGGTTGCCTTCACTAATGGCTGAACAGAATCGTGTTGGTCGTGGACGGCGTTGTGTTGGAAAGGGACGTGGAGTCATTCTTGAGGAAGATGAACATCCTCGTCAACGAGGTCTGCGAGAAAACGAAAACTATGAATAGAGAAGGTGGATACAAGACTTGGAGCGGCAATTGGCACAGGCTAGGTTGGACGTTTAGATTAAGGCGGGGGCGGAATTTCACCATGGCTGCCAGGATCATCCAGGTTTTTTAAGTTGCCGAAATGTAATAGCATATCTGTGTTTTGGTCTTCACCGGAGCAACCAACAGGTTTGGGCAGTCCACTTGACAACCCTGCTAAGCGTCAGTGACTGAGAGCCGGCAGAGAACACCAAGAGCCGATAGGCTGTGTTCCAACAAAGGCAACGGGTAGAGGCAAACGTAGCCACCGAGCATAAGACCACAGAAGCAGGCGGCATTCCAGCAGGTCTGCGTGGTCAGCAGGAAGCATGCCAAGCGCCGGAAGAGAACACCCAGAGCAGACAACGGCATCCCAACAGAACAGTAACTGGTGAGGCTGAGCAGAAGCGCCCTCTGGTGCAAGCGGAAGCCAGTAGTGTGCAGGAGAACCAGTATTGATCCAGTGCGTGGTCAAACCAGCTGCGATGCACGACCAACTGCAGCCCTCAGGTGGCTCGCGGGGATTGGCAGCTTAAAGTCTAAAGATGGCGGCTAGGGTCCAGAGAAAGAAGATGAAGCAAGGGCTTCAGATTTGGGAAAAAGGGCCTCTATTTTCCATTTTTCCTAGTTTTGGTCCTTAAGATTTTTTGTTAGCCCAATTAGAAGTTATTATTATAATTATTATTTATTAGAGTTCTTTTGAGTCTTTAGAACTAGTAGAAACGCAGCTGGTGAGGATGAGTCAGATTCGAGGGCGAATCTTTTCCAAACCGGGGAGAATGATGTGAGGAGGCTCGAGCTCGGAATGGGCTTTTTATGGTTTTAGGGTTTTTTTTTATTATTTCCAATTAGGTTTAGGGTAGATTTCAAGTTATAAATATCTCATTTTGTCTTAGTTACAAATAAACTTTTAAAAATGTGATACTTTTCGACTTTTGTCGTTAAACTGAAAACTTGTGTGTGTTCACAATATCCAGTTCTCTTCCTGTGTAGCCGTTTATTCATTCTTGTTTATTGCATCAGGATCACAAAGGATCCTCACTTGCTTCCCAACCTTGATCTCCCTATTATCATTGAGCCATTGCAACTTATATAGCTTTGGATGATCAATACAAGGAAGTTTCAACTTATATGCCATATATTTGCTAGCAAAATTAACACAACTACCACTATCCATAATGAGACTACACAAATGTCCTTTAATCATGCATCTAGAATGACACAAATTTTCCTTTTGCAACTCATCTTCATCCTTAGCTTGAGTTCTAAGGACTCTCCTAATCATCATGTTCAATTGACTCCTAATAATCCCTTCACTAGGGTCACTACCCTCATCATAATCATCCCCTCCACAATCTATATCAACTTCCCCATTATCCTTCTTCTCACTAGATGACTCAACAAAGCCTCTATTCATGATAATAGTTCTTTTGTAAGGACATTGAGGAGACATGTGCACATAACCTTGGCATTTAAAGCATTTGATCTCTCTAACTTTATGAGGGGGTTGTGGCATTTTACTTTTATCACCTTGTATAGCTTTCATCTCACCAATTTTAAGCTTTGGGACTTCTTTTTTGGTTTTGGCCTTGGTCACTCCTTGCTCCTTCTTAGGCTATGAACTGGTAGCCTAGGTAGATGAGTTCCCATAGCAAGTGTTGCTATACGTTTTTCCATAAGATGATTTCCATTTCTTGATTTGCCTCTCAATTTTGATGGCCTTTTGTACCATCTTCTCCACGTCATCATAATGTTGCAACTCCAGGGTATCCTTGTTCAATCCTTCGAGAAACCTTGCCATTGTAGCTTCTTCTTCCTCTCCCACAAGATTGCTTTTTATCATGGCTATCTCCATTTTCTTGAAGTATTCATCTACACTCTTTGATCCTTGAGTGAGGGTTTGTATCTTGTGGTGAAGATCCCTTTGATAGTGTCTTGGCACAAATCTCTTTCTTAGGTTCCTCTTCATATCTTCCCATATCTCTATGGATGGCACCTCTTGCCTTCTCTTGGCAATAACAAGATGATCCCACCATATGAAAGCATAGTCCTTGAATCCCACAATTGCAAACTTGATCTTCTTCTCCTCGAAGTAGTTGTGGCACTCAAAAATGGTCTCCATTCTTCTTTCCCAATCCAAGTATGCATTGGGGCCATCTCCACCATAGAATGAGGGCATCATTAGCTTGATACTCCCGAAGTTCTTCTCAACTTCATCATCTCTTCTTTGTCTTCTTGGCCTTTCCTCTTCATACTTATCTACATAGTCTCTATCATTGATGCTATCATCCTCATATTGTTGCTCTTGATGGATTCTCCTTCTTGGTTGAGCTCTTGGTTGGTGTCCCCTTCCTCTTTCCCTTTGAGGTACTTGGTTTCTCATAGGGTTATGAGGTGGTGTCTGCATTGTATCTACTCTTCCTTCTACTTGATCCAACCTTGAGTTCAAGTCCCTTCTCATTTCTTCCATGTTGATGGCAACCTTTCCATTCTCTCCATGAATAAAACCATACCATCATTGTCAACTCCCAAATATGAAGCTTGGGATGATGGAGTAGCTTTTGTGTTCATCTTGTACCTACAATAAAAGTTCAAAAATAGGGAATTGTATATATCTTCACCAATTCACCCTTGTTTGTCACTCAATTTGGGTTTTACTCACTCAATTGAGCTCATCCCTTATTGCCATTTTCCATTCTAGCTCCTCTTTCAAATTCTTAAACAAATCACAAGAACAATGCAAATCACTTAGGCAAGAATACCAAATGATCTACACAATTCAAACAATTGATGATCACCACACAAAAACCAAGAAAGTAGAGTTTCAAAGAAATAAGGTCAATCAACTCAAGACAATTGAACAAACACTTGGAATCCAAAGAAAATGATGAAAGACATATTATTAGACACCTTGAAGTCAAAAAGTGTGATCTCAAATTTTGATATGCAATTCAATAATTTCAAGCCTTTGATCTCAAATAGGCATCAACAATATGGCAATTCAATCTCAATTTTGTCAATAAACAATCTCTACTCAATAACAACTCAATAGCACAAGAGATATCAACATGATTTCATAAAACCAATTTATTTTGATGACTTTTTTTTAGGACTTTGGCCCAGAAATTTTCGAATTCCTTTGTTTTTTTTGGAGGTTTGAGCATTCATTTTTTGTTTTTTTTGCAGAGATAGTAGAAGAAGTAGATTTACCACATAAATTAAATTGACCCTTGATTTTTGATCTTAAGCACAATCATATAATCACAAAGAGATCACAAGAGAGAACTAGGGTAGATGTAACAGTACAAAACACAAATGCACATAAACCTAAGGGAGAGTACGCGCCAACCTATTTCTGACGGCATTTAAGGACACCCCGCACGACCCTATCTTCACATACTTGCATGACTCGGGTCGTATCATTCCCTCCCTACTAGGGAAGGTTCATCCTTGAACCTATGCGTTTTGGTGGAAAATGTAACCAATTGGTTTTAGGTAGGATTCAAACATGCGATTGAGGCTCTAATACCAAACCTAATTGAGAGGGTGCTACCACAGTGCCAAAAGCTCAAACTGATAGTAGAGGTACAACCCAATCCTCTTCAACCTAGTTTAGACATGGGCCAGCCTACTCTCGATGGCATTTAAGGGCCACCTTGGTGGGACTCGAATCACAACACCCCACACGATCCCATTTTTACACCCTCGCACCCAAGACGTATCATTATAGTTTCTTTCCCCAGTTGAAAATTGATAGTCCGTCATACCACCACGATATATTTAGTTAGCCATGAGGGAATAGGGTGCCTGTTCAGTTTGTTCCCCCCTCCCCCCAAGTAATGGACTAATTGTCAGATAGAAGCTATAATATTTGAGATATTGTTGATCACTTTTTGTCCTTTGATTGAACTCGATCTTTTGGAATGAGCTTACCATGTTGGGGTGCATGGGAATATTCAATGGTAAAATATCCTCTAAAAATAATTCTAATATGGCCTAATTGGCAAAATATGAAGCTTGGTACCTGGCCTCCCTTGTATGACACACCTTAGGGTAGATCAATTAGCATTAGGAGTACAAAAGAGTTGAATTAGAGTCTAGTTTGAATCACTACGAGCTCGAGCTCAAGCTATTCTGGTTGAGTTTGAAGCTCGGAGTTGCCAAATTTTAATATTTATATAATATTATTTAATTTATAATATTTATATAAATATTTCTATTAATAATATATATATTTTAAACTAATATTTTTTAAAAATAAAAATAAGGTTAAAAACTAAAAAAAAATTAAAAAATTGAATAAGTCGAGTAGAGTTCAAGCTTAACTCGAGCTAAAAAATTTTAACACGATCTGCTCGAGCTTGAGCTTGGTATGTACATTTCAAGCTCAAGTTTGGCTCAACTTGATTGCACCCTTACCAGCAATCCTACTTAGCCTTGAGGATTTGTCATCTCAAGAATATCTCCATCTTTTCTTGTATAAATGCTCTTAATATAATCCTTAACATAGCTGTTCTTTTATGGACATAAAATGTTACTCCTTCCATCTCATATCATTTTTATATGTTTTTGTTCAACGTGAATTATGAAATAATAAATACATGTATGTTATTTATAAAAATATCTTTTTAGCCCTTTTTTTTAATTTATAACCACAATTTTAATTTTTTTACAATAAATACAAAATGACTTATAGTATGAGACTAAAAAATGTGCAACTAACAACTTATAATGTAGGACAAAAGAAATGCATCAAACTTCAACGTAATGTGAAACTTGAAATTTTTTAAAGGAACTATCAAGACGAAAAACAATAAACAAATGGACACAAGAGATTTCTAATGAGGAAATCTAAATCGGGAAAAACCTCGAATTGTAAAACAATCATGAATCTAAATCCATTACCTTTAGAAAGTTACAAGCAATTTTGCATTCGTTATGAGGAAACTCAAACACTTCTAATGAATTTAGAGTCACCTTGATGAGATCAAAACAACTACTGAAAACTTTTACCCGAGTCTATCAACCACTTCTAATCACCTTTTTCAGATAATCAGAGTCCTAGAGTTTCACCTAGTATCCCTCATCCAGGTTACTTGAACTATGCAACTAAACATTCTTCTCATGGACTTCTCAAAATTCTATTTGCTTCAAACAATGATTGCAAGATCTTCAAGTTTATTCTCCAACACTCTTTAAGAGTTTATATTTAATGAGAACTCTGAGATCTTTCTTAATATCTTCAAAATCTTGCAAGATATATAAACAAATATCTATACGACAAACACATCCATATCTTCGAGATTCAAGATAATCCAAATATTTAAAAAATGATAAAAGTGATACAGCATATGTCATTGTCTAAAATCAACAAAGATGTAAATTTTCGAGAATATGCATCTTGATATTGGAACTACGAATTCTTCGATTCCCTATATATCTTTTTCCATGTCACCAATTTTTATCCATTTCTTTTCATATAAAATCTTAACCTTTTAAATGAATAATTAAAATAAAAATTTTATATCCCAATAAATCATTAGACCTACATTAACTATATAGCTTTCTACTGTGCTTCTCCGATTTTGAAATATTGGCTAATTCGATCGGTCAGATAAGGAATCAAATAAGTTTTGATCCAATTTGCTCGAAAAACCAAGGAACATGCGACTTACTTAAAACGAAAGTGTTACATGATTAAATTCAATGATCCCTTTCTAATAATTTAAGTTTTTAGAGATGATAAAAATTTATCATGATCAGGAAGATCTTATTTAACCACTTACCCTTTCTACCTTTCTTTATTCATATTTCTTGAATATTTTCCATAAAATTACAAACAATTAAATTTTAAACTGAATAATTCACATATTTTAAATAATCACATACATATACATTTAATCAAAATTTCTAACGATTATTGTAGCATATGAAGTTATTTTTATTAAGGAACATATATAAAACATGGGTTTTCTTTGCGATACTTGTTAAATTGGTAGTTTATATAAAACTCGAATGGACTTAATTTGACCTGTCCAATTTTAATCCCTCCATCAGTTTAGTTCAACATATATATATATATATGTATATGTATATATTTATTTATTTATATATTCATATATTCACATAGGAGCTTTATGAAACTCAAATTATAGAGTACTTCAATTAATTTTTTATAGTCAACTATTAAGTCAAGTGCATTTCATAATTTGAACTTCGTAGCATTGCATAACATTTATTTATACAATCTATAATGAGACGAACTTGAGATGCCATATGGCATCATCTCAAGCCTTCTCATTATATTAAATAAATTTATATGTACTAATTAATAAAAATATAAAATAAGTTATAAATAAATAATGTAAAAAGTCATTATTAAATAGTTAACATTAATTCAAATACGTTATGATGGTCTTTTTTTTATTTATTTATAATTTTTAAATACTATTCAATGTTTGCATTAATTGAAATATAAGTTACAAATCCTACATATCATTTTTTCCCCAAATTTTGTACTTACATGTAATAAAATATAAAAGAATTAAGTTATCAATCAATAGAATATAAAGAGTTATCATTACCAATTTAGTGTCTATAATTCAACGAAATAAACATTACAAGAGTTTATTATATTTATGAGTTATTGGTCAATCTAGTGATTAAACTATACCCTTTGAAAGTTTTGATCCATTAACTTTTTTTTTTTGGCTTGTTTAGTTTTTAAACAATTTACATTTTAACCATTTTGATCATTTTGACAGAATTCTTGACAAATTTCATCGGAATTTAGAGTCATTTTGGCCAATCCAATCCTTAAACTATACCCAATAGACTTCATTTTACTTAGCCTTGTCATTCATAGACTAGATTGGCTAAAATGACTCCAAATTCTGGTGAAATTTGTGAAGAATTCGGTCAAAATGATCAAAATGGCCAAAATGTAAATTGTTTAAGGACTAAACAGACCAAAAAAAAACTTTAGGGATTAAAACTTCCAAAAGGGTATAGTTTGAAGATTAGATTGACCAATAACTCATAGATTTATTATAACTTATTATTAATACAATTTAAGTTCCATTAATGGTGGCTTTGGGTCAAAAAAAAATCCACCGATAATATTTCTCAATGATGACGTACAACCATTAATAGAAATTTAAGTCAAATGCGATCTAATCTCAATAAGAATTGTAATTTTGAAGGACATTTATATTAATAAAATTTTGAATTAAAAATAATTTCAAAATTTATACTACAAAGTTTTTATGTTTTATAAAATTTTGTGATTTTGTTAATTTTTTATGTTTAATTTAAATAAAATATTACAATAAAATATTATTTAATATTTATACATTGATTTGAATGATTTTAAATTACAATTGAGACGATATACACCCGCCATGCATCACCTGGATTTAAGATGTATACATATACATATATATATATATTAATATATTTATAAAGAACGGTGAAGAATACAATTATAAGTAGTGGATGATTTTGACAGTAGATTAGCAAGAGAGATGGAGAGGAAAGGAATGCAAAGGATTTCGATGGATAATTGGTGCATTGGATTCCCAAATATATTTAGTGACTTTAATCTTCATTTTTTAAAAAGTTTTGTAGGTCTCTAAATAAATTTTGAGCTGGAGATTTGGTTCTTTTTACCATTTTCTGGTAACAGTTCGCCAGAGCCACCACTATGAACTTTATAATCAATTTTGTTTCAAGGGCAAAAATGGTATATCACTTTGAATTTTTTTTTTTTTTTCCCGAAAGATTAATTCCCAATTTCGCCGGTGGGAATAATCACCGCCACCACTGTCATTCGGAACCTTCCAAGCGGCCCTTCCTCCATTGTCAACTTCCCGATCTTCATTCTCCCCACCCACCCCCACGCACATATATAAAACGCTTTTTACATATCTTCATAATATTCAATCTTATTATTAGCAGTACATTATTAATATATAATAGTACTGCAGAATAATTCCAACACCCTAGCTTGATTCTTCGTCTCTGACCAATACATCAACTTTATCTCGCAATTTCCCCAGCCCCATTCATCTTCCACCTCGTTTATCTTCTCTTTTTGTTTCTATATTTGTATTTATATTTATGTTGTGGGTTATCGGAAAAGTTTCTTTTTTCTTATCTGGATAATCTACAGAGGTGAGAAATTCTTGTTGGCATTTTGGCAATCATGGAGTTGCCGGAATCTGTAGGTGGAGTTATGGAAAATGCGAGTAATGCCTTGGGTTCGGATCCAAACAGCTCCCTCGGGAGGCGAGCGACGAGTGCGGTTGCGAAAAGTGAGGAAATGAGGGAGCTGGATTCGGATTCCGTATTGAGTTCAGAGGATATTGATTCAAATGAGGAGAGAAATAGAGATGATTTGATGAAATTGGCGGAGGACTTGAGTAATGAGAAAGTTGACAATGAGAAGGTAGGAAATGTCGGAGGTGGAGGTGGAGGTGGATTGGAGGCGAGTCTCAAGTATGCTTTCAGAGCTTTTGTTCCTGTTCACCGGATAAAATTAGGATCCCAGTTTCGAAATTAGGGGAAAATTAAGAAATCTGAGGGAATTAATCTTTTAACAAACAAAAATAAAGTGATCTACCATTTTTGCCCTTGAAACAAACTGAGTATAAAGTTTAGAGTGTGGCTCCGGCTTTTCTTTGGCTGAACATGGCAAAAAGGATTAAACTTGTAGTCTATAATTTATCTGAAACCTATAAAATTTTTTTTTAAAAAAAAATTTAAAATGATCGGTTGTAATATGTTTGAAAATGAAAGATGTCAATTATTCAAGTTTGATTGATCTAATCATTAGAGAAATGGGTCCCATGCATATTTCTACAACGCAGCCATTTTATATATATATAATATATACATAAATACAAAGAAGAAGAGAAAATTTTATGTAAGGTCGAGAATTTGAGATCAAAATTAATGCACATCTTTCTTTATCACAACCCAACATAGGAGGTGGAAGAGTTCAAAAATTTTATGGAATTATGTATAAAGAGAGCAAAGAAGTAAGAAAAGAAACGAGAAAATTAAAATATATAAAAAAAAAAAGCAGAAAATTTTCTCTCTTTTTTGGGTCCCAAGTAGAATGTTTCTTCATGGATTTCATGCATACAAAATGTACGTTTAGGAATCCTTTTTATTCTATCAGTCATTCCAAAAAATACTTTATTCCTTTCTCTACTAGCTTAGCAAATACCCAAACAGTAACACAACACACACAGTTCCCGATTCCCTTCAAACCGACAGACAGTCCGCCTCTCTTTTCAGGCACCCGGACCCGCCCCGGCCCTTCTCGATATTGATGTTTCTATTAATTTTTCTTTTTCTTTCCTTTTTCTTATCCCCCTTTTCTCTTTTCAACAAAGTTTTGATTGAGATATCTCTATCTATCCATCTCGGTTCTCATATCATATACTATACTATATATCTTTATTCTTTCCATGTACAAACCAACCTTTTTATCTTCATTATTTCATTTCACAATTCAATTCATAAATTTGATTATTTCATCTTTGTTTTTTAACATCCTTTACAACACCAATATAAATAAATAATACACATGTTTTTGAAAAGCTAAATGCATTTTAAACAATGTTTATTAATAATATACTTACATAGAGAATGAATTAAATCAAGATATTTAAAAGATTTGAAAATTTCAAATTCTTTAAAAATCAAACTAATAAGATTAATTTCATTACAAACCCTAGTCTAGAACACATTGAGTTTAGACCGGATTGGACCAGATCCACCATTAAAAAGACAGCATAGGACCCAAATTTTCGTTTTCTTTTGAACTTGAGGTGGGGCGTAAATCATACTATACTTGAAAATTTTTGTATTTTTAATACTACTACTTTCCGTAAAAGATATGCATCCGGTCCAACTTCCATCTATCCCCAAAAACCCTTTATTCCCTTTTCTTTTTTTTTTTTTCTTTTTTTGAATTTTATCATAGAGAGACATTTTAGCTTTGTCTCACATGCATCCCACTTTTATACATACAAAGCCAGGAACTGCAAGAAAGGCACAATCCCACTTCACATCTCGTCTTATTATAAGTTCCCCTCCAAACCAAACACCAAACAACTTCAGAAATCAAGAAGGTTAAAAAAAACACCTTATTCTTCTTCATCATCTTCTTCTTCTTCTTTAATTAGCTACAATGAATTCCAACAACCCAGAAAAGCTTGTTCTCGTCTTTGTCTAATCATCTCTCTACAAATTAAAACACAGTCCATTTGAAAAATTTTTAGTGTCAATTATGAGGACCGGAGGTTACACTCTGCAGCAGTCTTTGACTGCTGAAGCTGCAAGTGTAGTAAAACAAGCTGTGACTCTAGCCAGAAGGAGAGGCCATGCCCAGGTAACTCCTCTTCATGTGGCCAGCGTCATGCTTGCTTCTAATACTGGCCTTTTCAGAAGGGCTTGTCTTCAAGCTCATTCTCATCCCCTTCAATGCAGAGTACTCGAGGTTTGCTTCAATGTCGCTCTAAATCGACTTCCCACTTCTACTTCTAGTCCCATTTTGGGCCCTCACTCCCATCTTCCTTCACTCTCCAATGCTTTGGTTGCCGCCTTTAAGCGGGCTCAAGCTCATCAGCGCCGGGGCTCCTTAGAAAATCAACAGCAACCCATTTTGGCCCTGAAAGTAGAGATAGAACAGCTGGTAATCTCCATATTAGATGATCCCAGCGTTAGTAGAGTGATGAGAGAAGCTAGTTTTTCGAGTACCCAAGTTAAAACCAAAGTAGAACAAGCCGTGTCTTTGGATATCCACTCACATGGTAGTACTGCTACTCCTGCTGCTCATCAGTCTAAAGAAATTAGTGCTGCAGCCGCAGCCGCCGGAGGAGTCAAACCTAATTTAGTTCTTGGAAACTACTTGCCGCAGAGTACTCAATTTAGATTGTCACTGGGGAGAACGGTTGCTGAACAAGTACGGGACGACGACGTAATGAGTATCGTGGGATCCATGATGAACAAGAAAACCAAAAACACTGTTATCGTGGGTGAGTCTCCTTCCACGGCTGAGAGCCTAGTTAAAGGAGTGATAGAAAAATTTGACACGGGAAATGTTCCGGTGGATATGAGGTGCGTGCAGTTTATCAGTGTTCCTCTTTTCACTTTGAGGAATATCTCTAGAGATGAATTTGAAGAGAAGCTGGGAGAGCTGAGATCATTAGTAAAGAGCTACATAAGTAGAGGGGTGGTGTTGTATTTGGGTGATTTGAGATGGGTTTCTGACTTTTGGTCAAAATATGGTGAACAAAGGATAACGCATTACTCTCCAGTGGAGCACATGATAATGGAGCTCAGTAGACTTTTGTGTGGAATTGGGGAGACCGGAAAGTTATGGATAATGGGGATTGCCACTTTCAACACTTACATGAAATGTAAGACTGGCCGTCCTTCTTTGGAGACCCTTTGGGATCTTCATCCTCTTACCATTCCTGTTGGAAGCTTGGCTCTTAGCCTTAATCTGGACAGGTACGTAATTAATTAAATATTAATTAATGTGAATATTTATTTAATTAGTTTGTTCAATTTCTTGTTTTTACATAATGGTCAACAATGACTAGTGTGGATTTTGTGTGGCTAGCTAAATTTTCTCGTTTGTTGGCCTATAGTGATTTTAATAATCATTTGAGGAGCAAGGGAGAGGTAGAGGCTGCTGGGTCCAGCAGCTGGTTGCGTTGTAAAGCTAGAGCCGAGAAGTACCTAACTTGTTGTGCTGATTGTTTGGCTGATTTCAATAAAGAAGCTCGAAACATAGCAAGGAACAATTTAGAGAGTACCGCCGGCTTGATTGGCAGCTCAAGTTTGCCTTCATGGCTGCAACAATACAAAGAAGAGAAACAAAGGGAAACAATTATTGAAGATGATCAGGTTATACCAATAAATATAAATAAATAAATAAATATATATATATATATATATATATGTCATTAATAAATTTAAAGATCCCAGCATTGATAATCTGAGAATATCGTCTATCCTTTTTGTTGTCTTACAGGAATTTGAAAAAATTAGGGATCTTTGTATAAAATGGAACTCAATTTGCAAATCTGTTCACAAGCAGCCTCAGTTTCTCACTAAATGTGCTTCGCCAATATTATCTCCTTCTTCATCGGCTTCAATATCTTCTTCAAATGACCAGCGCACTTCCAAGCTTATAATAAAGCACCAAATTAGCCTTCCTAAATGGCCTTCCATTTTCGAGCATAGTCAATCATCTCCTAAAGAGCCCAAGTTCTTCTTTGCATCCGAAAGATCCGAGGCCAAAGCAGTCGATGACTTAATGGAAATGTCTTACAAGCCCGAAGCAAAACCGGATCTTTTGTCTAATCCTAATTCGAGCCCAAATTCAGCTTCATCTAGCGAAGCAAGTGGAGATCATCATATGGATCTGCGCATGACTAATTTCAAGGAGAACAATCCCGAGAATTTAGAGGCCCTTTGCAACGCATTAGAGAAGAAAGTTCCGTGGCAGAAAGACTCAATACATGAAATTGTGACCACAATCCTGGAATGCAGGTCTGGAAAAGTCAACAGGTCATGCAGGAGGATGAATCACGGAAACGACGATATTGTCCGGGAAGAGACGTGGTTGTCTTTCTCAGGTCCGGATTCTGAAATGAAAGAAAAGATTGCCAGGGAGCTAGCGAGGGTGGTCTTTGGTTCTCAAGATAACTTCTTTGCTATCGGGATCAGTTCATTCTCGTCAACTCCGGCTGCCGGAGCTGACTCGACACTAGAAGAAGTGAGTAACAAACGACCGAGGGACGAACACGGCGGGAGTTACTTCGAAAGATTTGCGGGTGCAGTGCGAGAAAATTCCAGCCGTGTGTTTTTCATGGAAGATTTGGATCAAATTGACTATCATTCAGAGAAACGTTTGAAGAAAGCAATTGAAAGTGGAAGTCTAGAGCTTCCTGATGACTCAAATATACTTCTTAAGGATGCTATTATCATCTTCACCGGCTTTGGCATTGGACAAACAAAAAACATTGGTGTGACGGAACAGATCATCATCAATGGTGATAAGTTGGAGGAGAAGAGAAGTACGGTAATTACTTCAAAGCTGGATCTGAATGTGGCAACAGAAATAGATGAAAATTCTGAATCTGAAACGGCTGGGATATTGGATTCAGTGGACAAGCAAGTTATGTTTAAAGTTCAAATCCTGTGAAGAAGGATTAAGAATTAATTGGGGGAACTGATTACAAATGTGTTCATCAGTTGATTATGATTATGATCATTATCTCTGCTTACTAGCTAGCTAGTTAATTAGTCGTCTGGTAGTTAGTTATTAATTTCTATTTTTGGGTTTTCAACTACTTAATTAATTTCCTCTTTAATTTTTTTGTTTTTTCTTTGTTGTTATAAATTATTGGTATATGTATATTGGGGCGAGGTGAAACATTTGTTAACCAAATAGATGAAAAAAAGTTTCCTTTGCACTGATCAAACTGGTTACCTTTTTTTATTTTTTATTTTTTTGGGTGTACAATATTACATATTCTCATGATTCAAGAAGGTCCAAGTTAGTACTGTAGATTGCATATCTTGCTTTCCACGTACAAAGTCCTACCTTTACCATATTGGCCGGCAGCATGTTTACGTTGACGTCTGAGGAGACGTATGTATGATTTCTCACTTGTGGTGGTGGGATTTTCATTTTCATTTTCATTTCTTTTTAGCAATAGTTAAGTTCTCCATATATATAGTACTAATACAGATACAACCCTAAGAGCATGGTCGTCGTCGTCGTCTAAGTTTGACATGACGGGATCAGAAAATTACTCCCAACAAAAAAGCTGCGGGTTTTTTCACGGAAAAGAAAAAACTAAACACTTACGCGAAATTAGATAATCGTTTATGGTTTATAAGTTGGATCTCCAGTTGTTTTAGAGATCGCTATATGTATATAGCTTAGTCGTCTGATTTTTAGTCTCCCACTTCTTTGCTACTGATCCCCGGGGATCCGGTCGGCTATAGTCTTGAATCTTGATCTACAGTAACAATCGCGTTAAAAAAACAGTGTCCATGTTAAGGTACTATTAAGTTCGCAACTTATAATCAAATTACTATTATGTTCAATAATAAGGATATTGAGCGCTGTGGAAAGGAGAGGTTGATCTGATTTATCGACTGAAACTCGCAAGTCGATTTGGTTCATATATATATACATACTGTATACAGATCAGTCCCTTGAAAGCTGATACTAATTTATTCTCACTATATATTAGGGTAAACCAATCTAATTTTAGGTTGGTTCATATACGCTCCAGCCAAGCATGGGAGACAACATTTGGGTAGATCGTTGTGTTTGTTAAATTAGGGCATTTTCTGGGAATGCATTGCATGCTCCAAACCACTAATTCTTGCAAAGGCATGCATGCAATGCAAATAAATGAATATGAATGAATGATGTATCTTATGATCTCATGCAGCTCCCGGATCGGTAGAGCCTCGATGGCGTGGCCGGCTCTGCGAATTCTTTCAAATTAAGTGCAAGCAGAACAAGTACATATATGGGAAGGAATCATCTCGAAAGGGAAGTTCTAGTTATAATTAAGACTTCGAAAACAGAAATGCATCACTTAATTCTCTGATTCCTGAGAGCATGCAGCAGCACAACTGCTTTCTGCATGCATTTTTACGTACAAAGAACAAAAATTAGAATAAGGTGAGAATTTTTTCATGTGCGATGGATCATCAGTGTTTAAACAAAGATTCAATCACAATAATGCCATTATATATAAGCTTTTAGCACATGTTTCTCGTGGAAAAAGCTTGTGTAGCTAGCTCCACATTATAATTCTGAACTCTTATCAGACATAATTAACAAAATCAGGCTGGATGATGAATAAAACTATATCCAAGAAAAGTTACTTTAAATCAGTACTAGTGTTCCAAACTGTTTGATAGTTAGGATGTTCCCTCCTAAGTAATTTTACACGAAAGATGGCATTAATCAAAGTATCAAATCTATTATATATAGAAAAAAAAGGGATGTTAAAGAAAAGATTGTATAAAGAAGACGAATCTAATCTTTAAAACACTAAAGACTTTAGAATCAACAAAAGGAGAAACATTTCGGAAAGAAGAAAAAAAAAAAACCATGGAGATTAGAACCAGTGATTCATATATATTGCTTGATGAAGAAGTCCATTTTTAGGCAAATAATCTTTTCTTGAAAGAAAATTTCTGATATTGACCTATTAAAATATTTGGTTTATACTAAACTAAGTTATTTACATGTCATTCATATTTTTGTCTCTTTATCTATTTAACGATTAATATAATTTGATATATATCAAGAAATCCTTGTACCTTATATTAGACTTTTACCTTTATTCAAAGAACATGTGAAATGGGGCCTAAGACTTTACCCTTCAAAGCAACTTTTTTTTTTTCTATATATAGATGATTAGGTTATATAAATATATATAAATATATATATATATATATATATATATGTATGTATGTGAATCTTGTATATAAACAAGGTTTAATTTGTCGGGATTAATTTTTGCCAGCGATTCATATGATTGACAGTTAATAGACCGTTGATCCTCTGACACCTTGAACAAATTGTAAAGCAAGAAAAAGAAAAGGTTGACCAAAACTTTTGCGAGTTTATTGGCAACATTGACTGCAGTGAAACTGAAGGCCTTTCCTCCCCGATAAGAAATCTTGGATTTTACCTTATGGTTCGTTTGGGGAAAGCTTTAAAGGAATCAAAATGAGACGTTATTGAGTGATCCTTACTCCATCAAACGACTAAAAGTATTACAGAAATCCCTGCCCTTTGTTTTTTTGGCACAAAATCTCAAGAACTGAACCCCTTTTCCTTCTTTATTTTCTCTCTTGTTTTTTTTTTTTTCCTTTCCCTTTTCCTTCTATATTTTCCCCTTTCTTTTCTCAAAGGTGTTGAACCAAGTTTGAATAGAAGTTTTAACTTGAGCTCAAAATGCACATATACATTGAGCTCGTGTTCAATACATTGAAATATTTTTCCTCTCACCTTCTAAGTATTTAATATCCTCTTACAGTTAACCCAAAGAAATAGAATTGAAGTAAAAATAAAGGATATTTTAAACATGACACAATATGTATTTATTATTTCTTAAATGATGATGTGAAATATGAGATGAAAATAATATTCCTTCCGATCTGAATTGAATGTCTCATTTTGACTTGCATAAATTTTAAGAAAATTGACAATGTAATGGATTAATGAACTAAGTCAAACCTTTTTATAAAAATACTTGTAAATCAAACTGAGACATTCATTTCAAATGGAGGGAGTATCACATTTGCACCCTAACCTAAGTAGCAGCGATAAACTTTAATTTTGGCAGCATATGCTGTGTATGAATCCAACTTTAGAAGAAGCACTACGCTGTACTTTTTAGTGGCGTGGTCTATTTTTTTTTGTCCATTTTTAATTACTTTCCCACTCCATTTCAAAATGATTATCATTTTACATATTTTAAGATAAAATCGTAATAATGAATTACCTATCTTATCCTTTATTTGTTAATCTTTTCCTATGATATTTATTACATTTATATACCCCAATTTTAAAACCCACAAATCATATTATTATTAATCTTAACTTTTAATACCTTTAAGAAGGGATAAAATAGTTCAAAAGAGGTAATATTATGATTACTTTAATTTAGATGAAAAAATCATAAACGAGGTGCATTTTGAAATGAAGGAAGTATGTATTAGACCTCGAGCTGTGTTCCCATTATGTAGTGATCAAAGATAATTTGGACCTCGTCTAATTCAAAAAAGGTCATAAGTGATCATCATCATTGCTGAATTAATGATGATTCCTTTTTGGATTATGCGTATCAATATACTATATATATATATATATATATATATATATATATATATATTTATATGGC
>JAOXNR010000032.1:7785292-7803389 GCA_028571225.1 Parsonsia alboflavescens | reverse complement strand
AAAGGTGTGCACATAAAAGATTAATATTAATTAATTTCACCCAAGTGGGAGAATGTTGGGATTTATTCCAATTAATCTCATTCAGTGGGCTAGATTAATTAATCGTTAATTAAAGACCAGTTAATTAAGTGAGGTTTTAGGGCTTTTAATTTGTGAACTGGCAGTGTGGGTTGACGGACCCAATCCATGATGAGTGGATTGGGTTCGGACTTTAAAACGTTGGGTCTCCTCCCTTTGGCCCGATGATGATCCAAACCATACAGAGTATGGTTAGCCTTTTATGTGTGTCTGAGACAACAAAAATAAAGATTCTATCTTCACGTTAGAAACTCTCTCTGGTCTCTCATCTGCCAGAAAGTAAAGTTTCATATAGAGGGTTTAAAAGGGAGAAAGCTTCCAGCAATCAAGATCTGTGCTTCCGTTTTAAGATCTACACATGGAATCGACATCAGGTATGTCCCTATTTCATTTATGTATTGATTTATGGGATTAAGGCCTTGAATTTCAATCTTACACAATAGTGGTGGGAAGCTGAGCAAAGAGGGTCGCACACAGGCGCACAGCACACACGCACACATAATAGAAAATCTATCCATGTTAATATATAAAAGAAGTGTGTTAGACCGATAAATGTCATTTTTTTTATACTTAGTATAAAATTTAATCATATCCAAATTGATTATTTTCTTTCTTTAGTAAGATAAACGTTAGAAATATTTCAAGAAAAAAAAGATGATAAGGAGATAGAATCCCATAATGATAATAATAATAGTATCTATTTTTATGTTTAATATTTGATATTTGTATCATCTATCCATATGATATTAACTATTTTTTTTTTAGGGGAAGAGTCCAATAAGTAGCTTGTTGCCTAGGCTCTTGAGAGTCGCCATGATGTTGCTCTACAATCGAGGCCTGGATCACTCCTCTAATTCTAATCCAACTATTTTTTTTGAAAAATTATTTTGGATAATATAAAAATTTTATAAGAGTTTCGTTGATTATATATATATATATAAATAATTTTTAAAAAATATACTAATTTTTATTGGTGAAAAAATATTAATTTTTGATTGGTAATGGGTAAGTCAGGATAATTATTAAATATTACTAAATCATACTTTTAAATATAACATAGATTTTATGTACAGTCTAATTTGTAAATTAATTTTAAAATCAATAGTCAAAATTGTACATAATAATGGTCATAATTCATGAGTTCAGATAAAATAAAAAACCATTATCTATCTTTTTAAAAGTAATGTGGATAAATAAAAAATTTGAAAAAATAATTTCTTATAATAACAAAACTAAATCATAAGAATTCATTGATTTTTTTATATATAGTTTAAATTTTAAAAATTATGATAATTTAGACGTATGGATGCATTAATTTACTTTTTTATATAATTTTTCTTTTTTTAAAATTTTATTATACATTGAAGATAATTCAAAGTTATAATAATATTTTTTAACAAAAAAGATTATTTATTTCAATACTATATAAATTTCCTTTTAAAAAAAAAAACATTTTAAAGTATAATGACACAAAAAAATAAACTTAACATAAAATATAATAGGAAAATCTATAATAAACCGTCATATGAAATTTTAAAGGAATTGTATTAACTGTTACGAATATATAATTTAATTTTTCTCAAAAATAATTGAAAATTACAATTAAATACTTCTTTTTTTTAATTTTAGAAAAGAATATAATTTGAAGAGGTAGTGAGGACACATTAATTTACCTTTTTTATTATCATTATTATTTTATACTTTATTTTTGATTATTAATGACTTCTCATGTATTGATATTAATTTTCCTTTTTTTATTTATATTCTTTTGATAATATAATAAAAAATTATAACATTTATAATTCAAAAATATTTTTAATGATATATTGAGTTTTATTTTTTCTTTTTTAGTTACGTTTTCATTTCAATTTATTATATTTCTAAAGATAAATCAAATGATTTTTTAAAAAAGACTTTTCATATTTTTATCGAATTGTTTACAGAATAAAAGGATAATAATAGTTGTAATTAAATAAATATTTATTAAATTCAGTTAATTATATTGTGAATAAAACTAATTAAATAGTAATTAGTTAATAAATATAAATCTCTGTATTCTTAACAAATTCTTTATAAAATAAAATGATCATAATATTTTTAATGAAATGTTTATTTTATTTAATTTGAAAGAATAAAAAATTCATTCAACTTATTTAAGCAAATAATGATAACATATTAACAAATAATATTATGAAATATAACAAAAATAAAATAATTTACATACAATATAAGTTATCAATATCAATAATAATTTATAATGTTTTAATTTAAAATTGTATTCGATCTTAATTATTTGAAGTAATCAAGAATGCAATTCCCACTTACCAGGCAGTCGAGACCACTTACCTCAGGTAAATTAGCAATTAGTCAAGCGTCCAGTTTCCATCATCAGCAAACGCAGAGCATATGTTACACCTTTTTCATTTCTTATACTCAAAAAATGAATAATCAATTTATAGAAGGTTAAAAATATACATAGATCACGAGAAAATCTGTCTGCAAGTCAAACCTACAATAGATTTTACACTAACCTATTGTGCAGGAGGCCACATTCGTCTTAAAGCATATTTTTCACATGCTTGTGGCAATCAGGAAGAGAGAGGAAAGTTTTCAAGTGCAACTGCCTCCTGCATTCACCCATAGAGCTCTCCAAGAGCTGTCAATGGTGGAGTTGGAAAATGTCAGCAACACACCCATCGTGATTGCATGTCTATCGCTTGGGCTCATTTAGGGTTTTGCCCTCAAAGAATTCGTTAAGCATGCGATCAAGATCCTCTGGTGTGTACCTTATGTATTTCTGGGGGTTCTTGCCATTCTCAACCAAAGCTCTGCGACACATCAAAAAGAATATATTGAGCTAATGATATGGAGCACATGAGAATGGTTATTCCAAAGTCATGAAATCATAGCATCAAACCAAGCGCAGTTAATTTGTACTTTAACAGGGTCTATTTCTGAACTTGAATATTCTTAGGGCAGTTTTCAGCGACCATATGACACATCAATGATTTCAAGAATCGATATGCATAAGATATCAATAATACTTGATAAGGAATAAGGTAGAAATGCAGGTATGATATAAGGCAGACGTCACTCCTACCCAAAGCGTTTAAGGAAAGATCTGTATGCTGGCAGCAGAACTTCAGCAACTGCTAACTTTAGAGAGTCTCGTAGCTCAGTATCAGGGACAGTCCACTGACTTTGCCTTTGATGAAGCTCTTCAAATTGTATATTGAACGTCTTCAATCTGATGAAAAAAGAAACCAGTTTCAACTCTCAACTGAGGTCTGGTTGAAAAATTCGAGTTATAACACCTGGAGACTATATGTCAAACAAGTGTGGCTTAAACAGACCTGTCTTTTACAATTGCTCTCGAAGCCCCACTACTGTTACCACCTCCATCTGCACCACTACCACCTGATGATGTCAGACCTTGAATAGAGAGGCACTGCAGAATCTGCAAAAGGGAAAGAAATCACATTCAGTGGCAGAACCGAGTGTGACCACACACTTCTAGTGCTCAAATATTAATTAACAATTTTTTTTCCAGAAATTTAATAGCCAATAAAGAAGAAAATAGAGGCCACATAATATAAGATACCCCAGCATGTAAATGGCACTTATCTTATTCCATAATGACCATGTAATCAGAAAAAAGAACCCACAAATGAGGGATAATACGGAGAACCAAATACAACTAATCAGCCATCATAAATGATTCTAAAACTATCATAAAACATCATTGTTTGTAATCTCAAACAGCATGTGAAGTTTCATCTCATGATTTACCAGTAGGTATTCCAGGGTAGTGATTGCTCCCTAGCATTTATTGCCATCATCATCAATCACAAGTTGGAAGCTAATCTTTAAAGAAATTATCTATGAAGACAGACAAAATCAACTTCCTATTGCAGTAGGACTCACTACAGAACTTTAAATTCCTTATTCATTTTAAAGTCCTTCTGAGTTTCCAGTATTCTAACGGAAACTACTGAAATTCACAAACCGATGACAATCATAGACAAAATACAGCTTCAGGAGAAATAAACACTATCAATGAAAAACTTAATCTGTTGCATTTATTCTTTTAACTTATAAATAAATTGGAAGCAAATCCCAGGAATCACATGAAGAAAAACTTCAATGTAGGGCAGGTAGGCATATCATTAAAATATAGGGCAGGGGAATAGCTTCTTAAATATGAATTCCTCCCATTCAAATACAAGTTCAAAGTACTAATACCTGCAAACGTACAGAGCTATATCAAACTAGACAGATGATTCATCTGTTAAACTCTAATGAAACTTGGAGAATGTCCCACAATGCAACACCACCCCAACCAATGCAAGGCCCCCAAAAAAAAAACATGTTGAAGAATGTGTAGTAATTTGATTCTGATACTCAATCAAGCAAACAGGTAATTTCCAGAAAGCATAAAGTGGTCTAAAATGGCTCTGCAGGAAAAATAAATCGGAATCAACTCCTGTTCTGTGGTCTAGTAAACCGGGAATAGAAA
The DNA here is from genome assembly GCA_028571225.1 of Parsonsia alboflavescens. Classification (NCBI taxonomy): domain Eukaryota; kingdom Viridiplantae; phylum Streptophyta; class Magnoliopsida; order Gentianales; family Apocynaceae; genus Parsonsia; species Parsonsia alboflavescens. Next base: position 7,798,795 of record JAOXNR010000032.1, on the reverse strand, counting down.
GACAACCTTTGCCCAAGCAATCCTCTTATATTGATTAGCGTGTTGCTGCACTATCCTGCGATGTCTTTGCACCCAATCATCACCCAACAAGTCCTTTGCTTCAGACCTGGAAACAGTAAGCATGTAAAGTGGTAATGTAAGCATAATGTCAGTATCTAATACTCAAATAGAGTCTCTTTCTTGAACTAGGGTGCAGAAACAAACCTGCGTACAGATCTGACCATGTAATGAATGTTATTCATAAGGAAAAGATGACTAAGAGCAGGATCTTTATATTGCTTAGATTTCCCATCCAAATTCGTCTGCAGAGCCTGCATTATTCGCATTGTTACAGCAGCTAGTTGCGAATTTGAGTCACCTCCACTTTCAAATTCTTGGAAAAGTTGCTTCAAGGTCGATTGATAACTGAACAAGGTAATTTCAAAAGATCAGATATAGGACAGTGAGAGGTCACAGGCAGATGACTCCCAACCCAAGTTCTATGAACACTCTTTCACCCATATCACTCCCATGCATTACTTTTTCCAACATCCACACTGAACAAAATCTGTTTCTCAATACAACTAATAAATAATTCATTGATATCTAAATGAAACAAAATGCATTGATGACAGGCCTGGAAGTGTGAATTACTGCAGAATAAATAAAGAAATGAATAATGTTTTATGAATCAGGTTTCTCATGCACAATAAATCATAGGTAAGTGTTATATGAATTCCAAAGTGAAAGATAATCTGGGCACAACTAGAATTATCATAATAAAACTGCCGAGCTCAAACTAGCATATTAAGCAAGTGTCATGGTAAACCAAATATTTAAATTTAAAATGGAAATAATGCAGTTTTTTCTGAATATGAGATGGGGAAGTAGAAGAGCAACTTACTCAAATAGGAACTTCACATAATTAATAACATAACTGGTCAAGGGATGGACAGTTCCATCTGCTACTGCAGTTTTTGTAGCATCTTTTTCAACTGCTTCTTCAAAATCACTGAAGGTTTCTTGGGCTGTTTGAGCCAGACGCTTTGTCAATCCCAAGGCAGACTCTCTAATCTCATTACAAGCTTTACCTCTAAAAAGTGTTTCAATCTGACAAAGGAAAGAAGCTTTTAGATGACAACACCTAACACATTGCTAGTTCAATTCACAATACAGAGCAGAAGCAACTCAAGGCATTATCCAATATCAATGCAAAAATTAAATAAATAAAAAAATTTGGGGAAGTATATGTATTGCTGTTCTACTGGGTAGGACATGCTGGATACCAATAAGATATATACTCCCTCCGTCTCCAAAAATGTCCCTATGGAGAAGAACATTAAGAAGGAAAAGGAGAAAAATATTTTGCGAAGAGCATAGGTAATATTGGAAAAAATGAGTAAATTATCCATTAAACTACCAACAATGACTTATAATAAGGGACAAAAAAGTGAAGTAAATTGACTTATAATTAAGGTCAGGGGGAGAATTTAGTAAGTAACATAATAGAAGTGATGTCATTTGAAGCTGATAATAAAAATGACTAAGGTAGATTTTTAGATCTTGGTTCATCTATGCAACTATGGATATCATAAAATAGGAAGGAATTGCAGACAAAACTGATGCTTCTGTAAATTATCAACAGCACAAGGCATAAGGCATACAGAGAGAAAGGCATGATTAAAGATCATGTTGCATACCTCAGAGTGAAGTTCACGCATAATCTCATACATGTCGAGCAACACAAATAATTTTTCTGGAGACCTCTTGCTTTTGGCAATTGCATCCCCAAAACTAAGCAGTACTGCAACACTTCCAGCAGTAACATCAGCAAAACACTGATCCTTGAGGGTATCAAGGCCTTTAAACATCTGGTCACAGACTTTGCGTTCCCCAGCAAAAAGCAACTTGACCTGTTCAAGAATGATTGCTTTACAAAAAAAAGCCAATAGGAAATGAAGGGGTGGGGGGTGGGGTGGGAAGGGGAGTCAAATAAAGCTCCAGACTGAGTCCTACAGCAATCCGCATAAAATGAATCCAATTCCCAATCTTGGCTTCCAAAACCTCCCACTGCATCTTTTGAACGTCATCTTTGCTAAGTTTTTCTACTCCCAATTTGCGAAGACTTTCCTCCAAAACTGAAGAACGAGTTTCCCTGTATAAAATTTTTAGATGAATAGAAAAATAATTTCAACAATTTACTCATGAAAGATGTACACACTGAAGAAGTTACAAGCACAAACACCAGAAAAAGGAGTCCAAGAACAAGTTCATGTCCTGAAGCATATTTGTACTATCCAATTCATGTCAAATGGGGTATTATTTACTAGGGACATCAAATCTCCCTTTGAATATGACCTGCAGATAAACACAAAGAACTAAAATCTTCAGGAGCATACAGAAATTAAAGTTACAGATATTAACCTGTATATTTTCAGTAACTGCTGTTGGTGGCCGGCTTGAACCATTTGCTGGGCTAAGTCATGCAACAATGGAAGAATTCTTGGTGGTATAAGAGTGGGTGGGGTGTAAACAGCATCTTCTGCATTGTTCTGATGATGATCATGGTGACCATTTGATGAAGGATTCTTGCCATTTGACCCCAGCTGATCTCCAGGGGATCCAGATGATGGGCGCATTGAACTGGGAAGGCAATCAAAAAGATGATCGGGCTCCACAGGTTTACTGCAAAGTAAGGGTTTAGCAATTTTAGTGTTTGACTTAGTAAAAAAGCTGGAAAATGTTGACCCATGCATATCAAGATGACACTCACACTGTATAATCATGAAATAAAATGTTTAAATTCTTTATCTGTGTGTGTTTATATATGTTTATTACAAGTTTTGTACACGTCCCCTCCAAGCTGAAAAGGCTATTTTTCTGACTTAATCATATGAAATCGCAAACAGCAAAAGAATTCATGACAAAGAGACAAAGATCGACATCATAGTTTCTTACAGAATATCCTATTAGCCTTATGTATGTAAGCCAAATATTTTTAATTTAAACCAAGTGCTAATAAAAGACAAAGTGGGTTCATATTATTTGCATCCAAGGATCACCATGGAGAACATGCATAAATTAGAGTATAAAATCTACAAATGTACAAGGAGAAGCTTTAAGAATAAATAAATATTAAGAAAGCCAAAGTAACCTGTAAGAGGACAAAAGCTGCTTAAATTCATCTTCAAGCTTTGAAATAGCCTTGGAAAGTAAAGTATTTGCATGGTTGAGTACTCCATCACTACTCTTAAAGCTTTTGTTATTGCTGAAAAATCGAATATTGCCTCTTAATTGTTCAATTGCTTCAAGATAGCTTTCCAGATCCTCATGTGGCCCTTTAAGTATTTTAGCCTCTGCCTACAAGCAAGGGAAGGAGAAAAGCTCTCAGTAAATAAAATGCAGAAGATGAAACTTACACTTGACAAAGAAAAGCTGTTGTGAAATGTAAGGGAAGATAGGAAATAAAACATGCATAACAAAAAAATAGCATTCACAAAGCATAAGCCCATATTCAATTGCTAAACTCAAGCCAAACACTTGGTAATTTTGTGGAAGAATTTCTAATGTCTTTCTGTGATGCTAACATTAAAAGAGGTTGTATTGTCTTGATTAATCCTTCACAAGACAAATATGCATATCCCACGTTTGGATGACCAACTCACAGCCAGAATTCAACATTAAAGAAATTCGGAATCTTTACTGGTATATACAATTGCAAACCAAATAATCAATCAGTTAAGCCATTGCACCATTCAATCATTTCATGGGACAGCCGGGGGGTATTGCATGGGACCAGAGGTGGGAGAAAATGGAAATAATCCATAAAAAGTTAGAAGAATTGGTGAGGCAACCTGACGAGTAAGATCAAACTGGGTCAATATAACCTCTGCAGCCTTCAGAGTCTTGTCAATGTTCTCATGCGCACGCCTAATAGCATGGGTCCTAACCTGAAAACATTGAACAGATCCAATTCCAGCTTAGAATCGCACAAGTCTGACATCAATAAAGATTACTATCCAAAATCAAAGCCCTCTTTCTTTGCTCACAGAAAAAAATGCCCCCAAAAAAGAAAGAGGATTAAAATACATAAAGAAATTTTAAATTTATTGATACTTAGTTCCTATTAGATCAAAAGAAAGTCATCTAACCCTTTTAAACCAGTTCACAAACATATCAACTAAATGAAAATGGCAAAAATCAAGCATATTTTCTCTTAAAATTTTAATCACATATTTAAAACTTGATTTCTATAGTAAAAAGCAAACTAGCCTCTTCATTACCAAGACCATCAAGTTTTTTCTTCCCTTGCCTCAAACAGACCCAGAAATAATTTGGTTCCCACCAAACTCTGTTTAAAAAAAGGGATTACAGAAAGCAGATCCAAAATTTTTATATATGGACCATCACAAGTACAACAAAAACTAAATATTTCTTTTACTTCCCTTCGAAGTTTAAACTGCTTTTTTCCTCCAGAATCAATCAGAGAACTAATATAGACTAGAACATACTGCAACCTAAATCAAAGGCAAATGCAAAACATAACATAGAAAAAGAAGAGAAACCCACTTGAGTTGGGCGCATGGCGGTCTCAAGAGCAGACAAACGATGGTCGAATGATCCGAGGATTGAAACCATGTTGTCTGTGATTGACTGACTCTTGTGCAGTGAATCTCTCATCTTAGCCGCTCTTTCACTCAACAAATCCACAACCCCTCCTCCTCCTCCTGAACCAATTGGAATTCCCATCTTCTTACAGCGATTTTCTAGAGCAATTCCACCACCTCTTTTCAGATGGACAGAGAAGAAAAGTGGAAGACCAAAGAGAGAACCAAAAACCTTCAAGAAATAGAGAGAGAAAATTCGCTGTGCCAAAAAATGTTTCAAAGGGGTAAGCTGTTGAATGAATGATGAGATGGCGTGGGCCCGCTGTTGGTTGAAAATGATTTCAATTAAATTTTTTAGGTTGGTAAAATAATTTTCATAATTTTTTCTATCTTGTTTTAAAAAAATATTAATTGATTCCATTAAATTTTCAATTCACAGTATATTTTGTTATTTGATCACTGAAAAATATTTTAAAAAAAGAAAATTTAATTAAAATATGATGGATACTTTGAAACGGAATAATAAATATTTAGACAGATAACAAATCAGGTTATTCATATTTTTTGTGGGGACTTCCTCTATTTCTATGAGTTATTGATTTGGTTTGGTATTTGGGGGTGGTCAAAAGGTCAACTTTACAGTTGCCTAATCTAATAATGGTGGATTAAAAAAGGTTCTTAGCTGTCTTAAGGTAAATGTCGGGTTGTTCTATTTTTAGGTTATTCATTCTACTCGGAGGAAAAAGAATTTACCCATATATCGTTGGTAAAAATCTTGGGTCATAGGTTTTGTTGAAAAAGAAAATGAAATCAATGGAATTTTTATGCGGAGATTTTTCTTTTTCTTTTTCTTTTGCCTTTTTTGGCTTTTTTGTTAATGTATGAACAAATGCAATTCCGAGCAAAGGCAAGGGTCATATGGGGAAGCCCGAAATGTTGAGCCATAACAATGTTGGCTTAGCTTCGCTGCGTGATGGCTTTTTGCTTATGCCGACTCCCTGGTTGCACATTCCCACGCCCAGGGCCGTCGCAGCAACTCCTCTTTCATTCCATTAATAATCTTTCTTTCTCCACTGGCTCCGGGAGATTCTGCAAATTAACTGCCCTCCCACTTGCTTGTAGTAAACGAGCCAAAGCTTCGGCCTCTGCACTTTCATCAGCATCCATGGAGAACCCACCCGAAGGTTATAGAAGAAATGTTGGAATTTGTCTCATGAACCCTTCTTCTAAAAAGGTCTTCTTTTTCTCACTGTCAAACTCTTGCTCGATTTTTGTCTATTTAAGACGAGGATGATATACTAATCTTGTCTTTTTCATATAATCTTGGATATTTTGCAGATATTTGCCGCATCTAGACTTGATATTCCAGGTTCTTGGCAAATGCCTCAGGTATGAACTTCCCTTCATCATTACTGTCCTGATATTTAAGTGTGAAACTGGTCATATGTTGCAATATGACATTGGTAGATGGGGTTTTTGGTTCTTATATGATATTTGATTTTTGGGAATTCTAAGCTTTGTGGAGTTGATTTTGACACGATCAACATGAGTAGGACCAATGTCGGAGTATGATGAGAATGGATAATCTCGCAACAACTTTTTGGATAAGTATGAGAAGCTGTTGTAGTAGATTACCTGTTCATTTATTTGGCTTCTGCAAGTTGCTTAAAGGGTGCCTGACCTTTAGAAAGTTTAGTATTTTGTCAAATCATGGTCTTCTTAAGAAGCAGTAAAATTCATAACTTTTCCATAATCCAAAATGGGGAAAAGTTCTGACCATCGTTGTCTGAAAACTTACATCGACTTCATTTCCCTTTAAACATGTCATTTTTAGAAAGGTGAAAGAGCAGCATAACAATTACAAGAAATGGAAATTGATTTATAAGATTCGTCCATAACAGCCTTCAGCCAGGTAGTAAAATTTGCCTGCTGTTCGGAAGTCTTGTAGTATTTAGTAAATAACATCAGTTTTTTTTTTTTCTTTTCTTTTCTTTTCTTTCTTGCTTTAGCAGTTTCTTTTTTCTTTTCTTTTTTTGGTCTGTTTTTGTCTCATTATATAGGCATTCTATGGTCATTTTACTTCTCTTGAAATGTATATTGATGAAAATCAGCTGATTGAGACATGACTGTGGGAACAGGGTGGAATTGATGAAAGTGAAGACCCAAGAGAAGCTGCCATTAGGGAATTAAGAGAAGAAACAGGAGTAATTTCAACAAATATTGTTGCTGAGGTGCTTTTATGACTTTAATCTCACACAGTAAAAGTTGATGATTTTCAGTTTTAAAATGTCGAGAAAACTGCAGGTTTTCATTATATTTGCAGTCTTTGATACCTTTTATTTTCTCTGCAGACGAACTTTGCATCTTTGTTTCATTGGAAATTTATGCTTGTCCTCTATCAAATAAAAATTTGTGAACTAACCTTCAAAAGTATGTTTTCTCTACCCATCCCTACTTTCATGATAGCTGCACTGCCCTCTTGTAATGCGATTGCTTCTATCACTGTTCACATTGGTTTCAGTTAATGAGTTTTGTTAACTTATATGAGTATGCAATTATTTTATGCTAATCACATGCAATGTTCTTAAATATTTAGATAAAGAAGTTATGTATTTTTAGGTGTTTACCAACTTGACATGTGCTGAAGATCTCATTTACGTGATTTTCAATCACATTACAATTTGGACAAGTCAATGATTATTTATGATAAGTTAAAACTAATAAATAATGTTAAATAATAGGATTATGTGTGCTTATATGGGATGAAGGGCATTTTCCATTATGTTTAGATACTCCTGGAGAGTGAAAAATCATTTTAGTTCTACGTGACCTGGCTTTTCCAATGAGTGAAGAAAGTCAATTTTGTTATATATAGGAGAATGATTATATTGTAATTGAGATGTGCTATGGTCTAGATAGAGAGGGTGGTCATAGATGAAAAAGGTTGGACATTAGTGCCATCTTTCAATATGTGAGTCAACTTTCTTCTTAAGTTATGCATCAGCTGATTTTTGGATTACTTGACTTCCATTTGATCAATATTTGTACTTCAAAGTTGTAAGAAATCCATTTGTGTATTAGTGCCATTTATCATGGATGATTGATGTCCTGCTTATAACATAGCTGTGAGCTGTATCATTTGCCTGAGCTTTTTCAATTGTTTTGCTCATATCTGATCAGTTGCCATTTTGTACTTTTAGTTTGTGTGGATGCAGCCTGGAATTTGAAGCTTTTCTTGGATGCAACTTCTATTTAGCTTAATAAGCATCCGTATACAATTGGGGAAATACGATCTTTTGGAATTTAACATGCATAGTACTTATCTAGTATATGACAAGGTTGAACGAATTTTGTTTAGCAAAGTCCTGTCTTTTTTTCTTTCTTTCTTTGTTTTTTTTAATTGTCTGGTAGAACCTATTTATTTTGTTGGAATTAAAGTATGTTTTAGATTGTCTGTGGATTTTTTTTCCTTGATTATTGTATTACAATGCGCACTATCTACATTTTCCCTAGCCATATTCTGAAATTTTGAAAGCAAACTCATGCAGGTACCGTATTGGTTGACATATGATTTCCCTCCAGCAGTGAGAGAAAAATTGAGGTTACAATGGGGAGGAGACTGGAAAGGTCAAGCACAGAAATGGTCAGTTACCATAAACCCCGTTAAGTAGGGGATTAATATTGATATATAACTGTGAAAAATATTTCATTGTGATTTCTTAAAGTAACAGCAAAGGGTCTCCAGTACTTAGATGAAAGTAGAGCATGAAATTGTTCCATCCTAAATTTGAGAAGGATCTCTTACCATGGTTACACCTCGGGTTCTTTCTATGGATGGAACAAGGGAGATCTCAGTCATGTTGCTGTTTCATAATTGGGCGGATTGAACTTTTCTTTTAGGATGAATAACAGATAATAGAGAAATTTTAGGCCAGAATATAAAGATCATCCAGCCTGAATAAGCAATATGTCACTTTTACCCTTTCTTAGTTGTTTATCTCTCATTCTTTTTTCTTTTTTTTTTGGAGGGACGTGTGGAAAGGACACCCAAAAACTCAAAATATATAGAAATTCTCATTCATTCTAAGAATGCAAAATAGATGAACTCAGCATTATCACTTGGAATATTAGTCAATTGATTGCTAGATATTCAACCTTGCAAACTACTACTGAAATCCAGCAGAAACTTTAATGGTGCTAAAAGCTCAGAACTTAAAATTGGAGTGTTAATTGTCTTCTTTGAAGTTTTAATGCTTTAACTTTTCTGCCCTCTCAGACCCGTGTGAAGGCTTTAATCCACTTTGTTATTCATTGCATTTTTTAATTCACTTTTGGTAAACATTGAGTATGCAATATGCAAAATTTAGGTATCTTTTCAAATTTAATGGAAATGAAGATGAGATCAATCTTTTGGGGGATGGGACTGAGAAGGCAGAATTTGGAGAATGGGCATGGATGTCACCGGAACAAGTAGTTGATCAAGTCAGTGCAGCTCTCCAACCTTGAATGCTCTAATCACGTCCTTGGCTCACTATTTTATGTCACTTAACTTCCTTAAATTCTTTTGCAGGTAGTGGATTTCAAGAAACCGGTGTACAGTGAAGTTTTGTCTGTCTTTGCACCGTATCTCCAATAGATCCCTCAAATACTGCTCATTCAGTCGAATCAATGATCTTTGTATTGCATTATTATAATAATGGCCTTTGCTCATCTGCCCTTGGATTAGAAGTCGTGAACTTCTCTAATAGAATAAACAGCGACATGAAAGGTTACCAGATTTGAGATCAGAAACAATAAAACTTTTATTCTTATCATCTCTTAAATGATGTTCCAACTGAGTTTGTGAACAAGTCCAGGGTATTTTATCTCTATTTCCATCAAGATATTTGATAGAACTGGAAGGTTGGGATAAGAGTCTTGATTGGATGAAATTTCTAAGGAATTTAAGATATAATAACTTGAATTATTATCTCTTTCAAGTTAATAAATTCAATATCCATATAATCCGGACTTGCATTACAGAAAATTCCCCCAAGAATTAGCTATGAGCCCTGTAGGCTGGAAATGAAGGAGTGCCACTGTAGCGGGTTGCCAGGATCTTTCCAGTAGAAGTTGGGTCAGAAAATGCCAGCTGAGATGTCTCCAGAACATTTCCGTTACTGAAACTCTTCCTGCGAAATATCAGAATTTATCAATTTGGCATCTTAAATATGGAGAATACTATTGAGGATGCATCTTTTATCTGTTGCAACAAGAACTTCCAATGATTGCAACTGTAATTAGAGCCTAACCATTACCATCAGTAAGGTAATTAGACTGCATACCTAGCAGCATCTAATAATTGAGTGGCTATGTGCTTTCTTCTCATGGCAGGAGCTACCCATATTGCTCTAATTCCGCAAGTAACTGGTACAGGTTCTGTTTCGAGGAGCATGGCTCCCATTAAATCCTCTGTCGATTCCTCTCGTTTAACCTGGGGATCAGACTTTCCTTTGGCTTCCCTCTGGAAACTAATGCTGCCAAATTGGAGTACTGATGAGTCTGGTCTGCTTTTCTTTGCCGTTTCAAAGCTTCTTGGAACCTCTGATTTGCAAAGGACTCTATAGGCCTCAGATATTGGTTCCACTACTAGGCAACCAGCTATTCTCCTTCGACATATATATAGATACACCTGTTATCAGATGAAAGGAAGAGCTGATTTTAAGACATTAAGAAATCGAGCGAACACTTTCTTGGGGACAAAAGACAGTACATTCTAATTTCCTGAAATGACACCTTGCAAAGCTTATGGATGAGGTTCCCACTACTACCCAAGTCAACCTCAATCATCTGCAAAACCTTTTCAACCTGAAAATGAAACAAAGCACGTTGGTCATAACAAAGTTGTCAAATAAGAAGCTAAAAATTGCCATAGCTGGGAATGGGGAAAGAAGAAGAAAGAATATCAACAGTAGCGACAGAGAAAGTAGCAGTGATCCTTTAACTGGACCTATGTATTCATACTATTTACTTCTTCAATCCAGTTTATAAGCTTCACATTTTTACCTTCAACCATTCAATTATTTTGCACAAATTCAGCAGTTGCTGCAGATTAAACGACCACCATTGGAAAGAAAAATATGCCAATCTACCTTTCACTGGAACTCTGTTCATCTGTTTCTTTTTACTCTTGGTTCTAGGATATCACAAATTATTTTACCCTTGGTTCTAGTGTATCTTATGTTTTTGCCTCAGAAATTTCTCTTCTTACGAATAATATCAGTAATTCAACACTATAATCTAGCATGTTCTCAAAAGGAGTCAATCTTTGTTTAGAGAAAACAGAAATTGTAGGTGCATTTTCATTTCCCCTTTGGAATGAATATTTACCCGTCTCTTATGTGCTGGAGGATCTCCATCCAAAACAAGGATTATGCGGCCTAACTCAGTTGAAAGCTGGCTAACAAGTCTTTCATTTTCCCAGCCCTGCAAATCAAAAAAGGACAGAAATGCAACTGTTATAGGAGAAAACTAACACAAAAAAGTGAACATCAAAATCTTTTTTCTAAAATAACCTTGAATTGGATGCCTTCAGTGTAATCCTTGTGCAATTCCTTGTGAAGTTTCTCATCCAACTCATCTCCACAAGCATATTTGAAACCGCATGTAGAACAACTACGAAGAGTGAAATCAGATTGTCCCAAATCCAGATGAAGTTGGGCATAACTTCTCTTATTCTTCAGAATTGTGCCTGAGGTGGATGCATTTCTGTAATGATCTATCCCACTGTTATTGCAAAAGAAAAGGAAAATTGAAGTTTATTACTTTATTTCACCACAGAGCAGCAATTTTTCTTGCCTATATGGGACAACAAACCATTTCCTCTCCTACTGAGGCTATAAAATCATGCAGGATTATGATATTCTACTAGTCATGGAGTCTGTCCTTAGCAATAGACTTATTCATGAGTATCGCAGAAAGCATTCAAAACTGCAAAATTCACTTCCATATAAGTCAGGACAAAGACAATATCGCATAGATCCTTTAACTTGCACTGTAGCATTTATATATTTCTTAAGACCAAACATTTACAAGTTCATTCCTCAATATCTGTTGGATTCTCCATGAGATCATGAACGGCAGGCAGACATGTCAATTGGCTTCAAATGAACATAAAAAACTGGAGCAAAAACGGATACTAGAAAGAAAAAAACATCCCAGTAAAGAATTGGCTGGTTATAGGTCCAGTGCCCCAAAATAAATGCTTTTTCTTAAATAAATGGAAGAACAATAAGATTAGCAAAGAAATTCCAAATAAACCAATAGAGCACAAGAAAGCAAGCAAATAAGAGAGAACGAGAAGCAAAAGCTTCCATCCCTCGTAGTGAAGGAACAAAATTTGAATATTTCAGTACAGAAATTACTTAACTCGTAGTCCTTTATCTTCATTAATTCTTCAGGTCCAACTAAAATTCAAAAACAGTAGCTTCGATTATCAAAAAGGTGAAAGGTTCAACTGAACGGCAGAATTGCAGGCTATTTGCAGCAGCACAAGAAGGATGGAATTATGTCTTCACAATAACAATACTAAAAATAATAATAATACTAAAATTTATGCCATTTTCCAGAGTCAAAATGAAAAATCGGCTTAGCAAAGAGCATCTAAAAGAACCCAAGTAGATAGAGAGCAATAATTAACCTAATAAAATGAAACCAGATCAGAGATTTTCAAATTCCACATACTAACTGTTACCAGTAGACGCTGTCTGATCTCTGCCGGAGAACTTCCTTTCGATAGCCAAGGTTGATGGATCAGTAGGGTTTCGGGATTTGAAGAACGCACTGATCTTGGTTTGCATCGTGAGTCCCTTATCTGCTTAGTGAGCTCCCTTCTCTTCTCACGACAGTTTTCCAGTTTCAGAATTTCTGATCTGTGATTTTCCCTTGATTTCCCACCGCCTTCATTGGAGTGGGGGTGGGTTTAAAGGCTTCCACTGTGTTGTCATCTAGCTTACGGGGCTATTTGAATTCCTTGCCTTGGGAGGAAGAAATTTATGGAGTACCGCCAATTTCAATTTAATCTGTGCGGAAGGTTCCCGCCTTAATGTTGGGCTCTGTCCTTCCATGAGAAAGTTTTGGACCCAATCAATTCTAATATTGGGTTTTGTCCTGTAAACTAATACACATTTTCCTGGGGGTCGAGATTTCTTTACCAAAATTTTTGAATTTTAGATATTTAAAATTGAGTATTCTCTTTTTTAAAATGGAATAAAAATAATACTTCCTCTCTCTGAAATTGAATGTTATATTTTGATTTGCATAAATTTTAAAAAAATCAATTGAATTAATTCATTTTACACTTAACAATATAAATTTTTTAAGAAAATTTTAACTAATTTAGAAAAAATAAAAATATGAATATTCAATTTAGAATAAAAAAGAGTGCATAATTTCATAAATTTAAGAAATTTAATTTAGTTAATAGATTAGTCCGACTATACTAATAATAATATAATAATAGATAGCGTATGCACATATTACATTTTTTTCATTAAATTTAAATTCGAAGATATTTAATTTTCTTTAAAAAAGATAATAATAATAATAATAATAATAATAATAGCCTAGTAAAGGTCAAGCCCACGATCCCAAGAGAGTTGAAACCCAAGCGAGCCTAACGACTGCACTGGCTAAAATCCATAGTGAGTTCAAGGTCTCGTTGTCTAATGGGAGGAATCAAGAGAAGGTTAGGATGCAATTAAAGACTTATTCTACATTATAGGGAAGTCATAAGAGAGCGTGACTCTCACGTGATAAATGCCTTTATCCGCAATTAGAGGAATCAAGAGAACGATAAGACACAATCACAGATTGATTTTGCATAATAGGAATCACCAGAGAGCATGACCCTCATCATCTCATGTTATAATCCCCCTCC
>JAOXNR010000032.1:7744173-7774325 GCA_028571225.1 Parsonsia alboflavescens | reverse complement strand
CCCCACTTTTTTACGTAAGTTAAGTTCTATGATGATTTTCCAGGTGAAGAAGATAAGGGAGGCTTATAAGAAATTGGACATGGCGGAGATGAGTATCTGGGAATGTTGTGTGCTGCTGAATGATGTGGTGGATGATAGTGATCCTGACTGGGATGAGCCTCAGATTGAGCATTTGCTGCAGTCTGCAGAAGCCATCAGAAAAGACTATCCAAATGAAGATTGGTTGCACCTCACAGCCCTCATCCATGGTATATATATAAATGTTTCTTGTTTTCTGCAAGTTAAACAAAGGCCTAGAATTAGTTCAATTCACTTGCAAGAAACTTTCTTGAAATTTCAGACCTGGGAAAGGTGCTTCTTTTACCTAAATTTGGAGGGCTTCCTCAGTGGGCTGTTGTAGGTGGGTGTATCTTTCTATTTGCAGAAAAGTCTTCTCATCCATTTTTTAAAATGATCTTGTTTTCACAGCCTGCTCATAAATTCTTGCAGGGGACATATTTCCCGTTGGCTGCGCATTTGATGAGTCAAATGTTCATTACGAGGTTTTGTCTTCTGAATAACATTTTGACAACCAACACACCGCTAAAATGCAAAAAGAAAAAAGCTTAAAATTATTGCTAAAAAACAATTTCTCCATTGCAGTATTTCAAGGACAATCCTGATTTCAATAACCCTGCCTACAACACCAAATTAGGAGTTTACAAAGAAGGGTGTGGACTGGAAAATGTGATGATGTCTTTTGGGCATGATGACTACATGTATCTGGTATGTATGCATGCATGCATCACTTTAGTTGCATATTTCAAGAATTCAAACACAGTTTGAAGTTTCTTCTGTATATGACAAAGTTTATGTTCTTCTGCAGGTGGCCAACGAAAACAAAACCAGTCTCCCTTCTGCTGCATTGTTCATCATCAGATACCATTCCTTTTACCGTAAGCATCTGTTATTTCTCCATGAATGTATCTTATAGTTGAAGTACTAGGGGCTTTCTTTTTCCATTCTTGAATGATGGTTTGGTTTCCCTTTTCTCTCTCTGTACTGTAAGCTCTACATAACAAGGGTGCATATACTTACCTCATGAACAAGGAAGATGAGGAGAACCTGAAATGGCTTAAAATCTTTAGGTAATCAATTAAGTATCAATTTCTTCAATCTATTCCCATGTTTTGATTGATAAGTCGTCGTGTTTTAAAATGTTTGGTTGTGCAATTTTGGCAGCAATTATGACCTGTACAGTAAGAGCAAAGAGAGGATTGATGTGGAGAAAGTTAGACCATATTATCAGTCTCTTATTGACAAGGTGATCCTTTTCACAATATGGAACATTTTTACTGCAGTATTTTCCAATTCTCCTCTAATCTGCTAACCACTGGGAATTTTTTTACTGCAGTACTTCCCAGCAAAGCTCAAATGGTGAGATCCTACCAAGGATTGAAGATTTGGAGGAGTTAAACTTTGGCACATCTCTTCTCATAGAATTAGATCATTTAGGAGAAACTTCTATGTTTTCTGATTGTGTTATAGGTTAACTTTTTTTGTTCTTGACATTTCTCAATACTCTCTTGGAGACTTGGTTTATGCATTTTTTGTTGTTTATGTTTGCCTATGAGAACTAGAACTTCCTTTTTTATTTGTTGCTCATGCTACTGTGTACTTCATATTAAGTTGTGGGCTCCAGATTTTCTATTATACTTTTATACTTTTTCGTGTGACGCTCTCAACACATTTGATTTTTTTATTGGTGTATTAGAAAGTGTCGCAAAAAAGTCAAAATTATACTAGAAGATTTGGATTCTTAGGTTATGTTCTTTAAAGTTTTTGTTGGCAAATCCATGTACATTTCTAACAACCCTTGCCCGAAGCTGGATGACTAAGAAATTCCAAGACGACAGATGAGGGCACAGGGACCATAAAAAAGGATTGATCTTTATAAATATCTGCTTTCCGGCATACATAATTGACCCCCCATTTCATTATACAAGACAAGATAAAGATAGACAAAATTTATAACCTTGTTTTCCTGAGAAAGAAGGAACGAAAATATCTAAAGAGACTATCTATACCCCTCAATGAACAAAACCTTTATGCAATATTCTAGACGAGCCTAACTACAGAAATTGATGAGGTGACATATTATGAGGATATCTTTTCTGTGAATATCAAAGCTGACTGTGGTTGTGAAGCTGGCAACAAGGAGGAGTATAAGTATCCAGTCAGGAAACTTACAGAAGTAAAAACAGTTTCATGGCTAGTATTGGAACTTCAGTTTCAGTACAGGCAACTTATAGGAGAGGAGAAAGAGGAAGAACTAACCGAGTAAAAGACGAAGGAAGGAGAGGGCTTCTGCTTTCAGCTGTTGTAGCAGCAACTCAAGTCAATGACTCCAGGACTGAACTTCTTCAAAGTATACTTCACCACACTTTCTGTCATATTAGCACCTAATTACACCTTTTCTTTGTTCTGGATTGCAAACTGCTGATTTAAGGAGTTTTATGTGTATTGTCATTGTTTCCTCAGAGTATCTGAAGAAATCACAAGAAAACAAGGAAAAGAATGATAAAGAGGTTAGTAGTTTTCCTTACTTGGGTATCTTGTGGAATGACTACCTTGGGAAGAGCATATATAGTCATTTTGTCTTGGGCAACTGTTAACTGTTACCTGGATCTAACCCTCTTCTGCTTTTGCCTTATTATCTTTCAGAGACTGGAAAATTACTACAAACGCAACTACAAGGATTATTTTGGATTACTAGAAGGGACTTTGAGGCAAAAGAAAGAACTCACTGAATCAGAAAAAGGCATTCTTGAGTGGCTTGAACAGAACAAATAACTCTGCATAGAATTACATGATTTTGACTGTTTCAGGACAAGAAAATCAAAGGGAGTCATAGAGTACTGGAGATAAGGTGAATAATCTTCTGACAAGTTGGCACTTCATCTTTGAATTGCCAGGAAGAAGCACATACTACAGAAATCCAAGAAAGTGCTTTCAACTTCCCAAATTTCATAGATTTTACCTTCTCTTTATGATGACTGATGAGTATGTTCTCTGGAATTCACTTCATGTAAATCAAACACCAATAATATGAACAACATCGTTTCTATAAAATTCCCCAGTACTCCATTCTCATGCATTATTGTTCCAAAAGAAGTCTAATTCAGACTTTAGATAATATCACATACCTTTACTTATCTTGGAAAGAAGAGTTAAGTACTACCAACTGATATTTTAACAGAAATAGAAGAGTTACACAGAAAGATAAAACTAGAAGATCATCAGATAAATTCAATAGAAATTAGAATAATAACTGATATTTTAAGTTAATACCTGTACTTACAATCATCAGAAGAGAGGAGAAAATATGAATACATTTGCTCCCGAGTTTAATGTATGAAACAAAGACTTGTATCCTAATAATCTCATGAAGTTATCCAAGGACAATAAAGTAAATAGTACGAACAATAAGTAGATTTCGTCTCTCTAAATACATTCAAGCTCGTTGCTTAGACTTGTGTTATAATCTTCTCCTTATGCCTTTTATGCCCACCTCTTAAATGAAAAGATTCTCCAGTAACAATTGAGCACAATCAGCGATCCAAGAACAGCAACATTCGACTAGCATTCAGTTGTAAAAGGATCAAGTGCCATCTCCATTACCACCAAAACATTGCCTAAAACTTAGACCTCTTTGCCAATGATATGTTGTATATGATCTGAAACAATGTTAGCCACAACATAAGGAGCAAATTGAGCAAGCATGTCTTTCCTAGCCTGCCTGCCTTTAGCCTTAGCTTCCTCAGGATTTTTCACCATATTCTTCATTAGAACTTGCAGCTTATCAACAGTAGGTTCAGCCCATAAATGCCCAACAAATGGCCCCTCTCTTACTTCTCTCATTTCATGCACAGGCAATGGATAGCTATTCTCCACTGTTAAGAATTCGGTAGGCCCTGACCAGTTTGTTGCGATCACTGGCAATGACATTGCCATGGCCTCCACTACAGGTCGACCCCATCCCTCCCCTCTTGAAGGCAGAACAAATGCATCAGCTGCCTTGTATAATCTTGGCAGATCAACCTGAGCAATATGGTCATCAATCACATAAACTGGAGCCCAACCAGTAACCGGTTTTTCCAGATCCGAAGCCTTTACATATTCTTCAATCTTGTTTCCAAAGTCTGCATCAGAGTGGTATGGATTCGTCAACAGATACAAAGCAACACCATCATTTCCTGAAAATTCCTTCAAGTAAGATCTCAATAACACATCCCAGCCTTTTCTATATTCCCACTTGAAGACACTCAAGAAAACAAATTTTCTCCCCAAACTCAACTTGGGAGATTTTGATCCCAATATCAAATTCCCTCTTGAGGCAAGGTCTAGAGGTTTATACTTTACTGGATCAAAAAATGCCAAATCAACTGGTTGAACAATCTTAACAACCTTCAATGGATCAACTCCACTCTCTGTAAATGTCTTTACATGAAAATCAGTAGGAACCCAGACAAAATCCATTTGATTGCATCGCTTAACATGCTCAGCATTCACTCTATCAGTCTCAAACATAGTCCTCCCAATCACAGCCATAAAATGACCGTATCCCGCAGGCGGGCACGGAAGTGTCTCAAACAGGGGAGGGTACCAAGCACCAGGCTCACTATGACAGACAACAATAGTCTCGTTCAATTTACACTTAGTCTGATGAAGCTGAATAGCCAATTCCCTCAATTCAAGAGGCAAACCCTCCCAGAATTTAACATTTTCGAGATCACCGTGCTGCTCAATGCTCAATCTAAACCTTTGATTATTCTTTCTAGTGTAATCATGTAAAGCTAAGATGAAAGACCAAGCTTCTGAGCTGTAACCACCCCCTGAAAGAAATGGGGCCATCCACAACACACAAGGGGAACTGCCGTAAATGTTACCTGCTACATTTTGGCTTTGCCTAGGGTGAAAGAAACCGATGAGTTTGTTAAAGAAATTGGTCGGCGATAAGAGGGTTGATCTTAGGTGGTGCAATTTGTAGTGGTGAGTTCTAGTTAGACTGAAAGAGATTGCCAGGAGTAGCACCACAATTGACAGCAGATAAGGGGGCTTCAGTTTCAAGAAAAAATGGTGAGTTTGTTGGGCTCGCGGCTGAGGTTGTGGAGGTTCTTGGTTTCCTCCTGAACCCATTAATTGAATTTGTACTAGAAAATCCAAAGTGAAATTCACTTTAAACAATCTTGAAGAAGAAATGGCAAAAAGAGATGCAAAGAAGAGAGAGAGAGTCAAGCCGGTCAATGAAAATTGAATCTGGGCCGGGGGTATCAGTGAACAGCAAGAAAGGGAATGGAACTCCCTCAGTCCAAAGAAAGGACAGATCCCGGGAAATTTGATGAAAGGCCGGCGGCAGCCTTTTCTCCGGAGGGAAGAAGAGAACTCTCTCGGTTTTGCTCACTTTCCTTTTCAAACTTCTGTTTGTAATCCCGAATTTTCCTTTTATTTATCCGTCCCAAATTAAGACTAAGTAATTAATTTATTAATTTCCTCTACTCAAATATAAGTTATATAACCATTGTAAAGGTTTTCACTTTCAAATTTAAATATTCTACTCTCAATTTCATTTTTTACAAAATTTATTAATTAATGTGCATGCTTTAAATCTGAATTCGTATTAATGAAGAGCATACAACAGAATATTAAAAAAAAAGATTGGTTTAACTATATTGAATAATATTCTTAATCTCTGAGGGGATAAAAAACAAATGAATTTATCTTCATGAGATGAAACAAGTATTTTATTTTCAATCTAAGATGATTAGAGAAATCAAAGGATTCTTGAAGGCATCCATCCAATTTATTTTGAGGGTGAAGTTTGGGTACAGTTGTGAAAATTCAAGTACAACAGCCTAACAACAAGATTTACATGCCAAAGCACAAAATATGATACCAAAGAAGATGCCTTCCTACTCCACAGAGAAAAGGGTAGAAACTGGAAATGAAAAGAAGCGGATTTCAGAAAGGGAAATTGCTTCAGAAGTCGCATTTGCAGCAATTTCACATCTTGGAATGAATGCGACTGAGGGTGGCTTCAATTGCTCCATGTGGTTTATCTGTTGGCAAATACACATCATCTTCAAACTGCAGAAATTGTCACAGAGAGACAACATCAGGCATTAACAGATCAAGGCAGAGGTTTTACTTAAATGCAGTGATTAGCCATACCTTAACGATGACAGGATCATCTTTGCTTGATAAATTGACAGGTAAGAAATGAATATTTGGCATCTTTAACTGGATAGATACTATATCAGGAGACCTGCAATGGTATAAATCGTGTCTCAATTAACTCCAAAGAACAAAAAGAACTTGAAGTAGAATAGAGTCTAAGCATCAGAGAGAGAACAAAAGGATAACCTGCCAAGGACAGCCTTTGCCATGTCATAAAGAGTGGCCTGAACAGATGGGCTGTATACACCCTCTTCTGGAGGACCAAAGAAAGTATCAGTCAAAACCTTTTTCACTTCCACATATCTATCAAAGAAGTAATTTGGCTGCGCTGGGATACTTGATAGAGATTCAAAATGGTATCTGTAGCACACAACACTCAATTGTTACTCAAAACTCTTCTTGTTCTTAAAACTTTTGGCAGAAACTAAGGAGCTAATAGTTTCACAAGCAAAAAAGAACCAAGGAATGTAAGACATCAAATGTTCTCACTTGTTCATGGTAGAAAAAAAAAAATTATACCTCCATGATGCAGTGACCTCAGTTCCCAATAGCCTTTCTCGTGTTTCAGGCAAAATTGTATACTTATCTCTTATGAATCCTTCAAAACCGGACTGTTATAACACAAATCATAGAGAAACATGTAATAAAGAAACATGGAAATCTCCCATTCTTGTGTCAAAATCAGAGAATAAAATTTAGAAAATATGGATGGTTCAAGCATTTACTTGTGGCTCACATCACAAATTTCTCAAGCAAGGCAGGAAATCCTAATAGATTTATCTTTATGCACAAAGAACTTCCATGAACATTACTTAAACTCTAGGTAACTCATGAGGCAGTATATCAGGCACAAGAATGTTTTCAGTTCATTCATCAAGTGAGCCTTGAGCCTCACTTAAATTTATATACATTCTCTGTCAGTTTTTTTTTTTCTTCAGACAGGCAAAACCCAATACATGATAAGCTAAGAACTGGTGCAGCTTAATAGTATTAACTATGAAGTTTCTAAACCTGTCATCTGTTGACCTATATGAATAATGTGGCATAGCATTTATCATGTTAGGACAGATACTACCATATTAACTTGAGGCACATTTGAGGAATACCAAATATTGAAATGGAACATGTAGTTTTTATTGCAAATCAATAGACCTTGCAGTTTTACTTTCCATGGAAATATGCTAATGATATACTAATCTTCGGAAAGGAATGATGAGTGTAATGCAGGTAAACTTGGCAGTCAAGCAGAGGGAGAACAATATAAAAACTTACTTTGGTTGTCTTCACCAATCTCAATCCCTCAATACCAGAAGTCACCCGCAAGGCACCAGGTTTAGTTAAAACAACTTCTGTTGTATGCTTCTCAGGTGCAAACTTAAAACCTTGAATAGAGGAATTCATCAAAAGATGTTAATTTTTTGTAGGTATGCACTTATTTGTTAGTAACAAAAGGAAAGCAAAGAGATGATCAAAATGCAAATAGTGTAATTCCCATCTTCTAAGGGGAAATAACTCTAGTCCAAAGGTATTGGATCAACTTATCTAGATTACTAGTTTTTAAACAAATAAACAAACAAAAAAAAAACCTGTAGCACAGTGTATCAAAAATATGTATTCATCATGCAGTTACATGACTTATTTGTTGAATTCCAGCCCATCGATATTAAAGACTCTAAACCATAACAGTTCAAAATTCAGATTAGTCGCTATCCACGATATGGTAATGTCTCTGGTGTTAAAGTTAGTTCTTCCAAAGAAATTGCAAAAGGTAAGCAATAGAAAGATATTTTAAATCAAGGAAGATTATTAGGATGTATATTAATCAGCTAGGTGAAGAGAGCAGAGAACTGAGAAAGAGACATCAGTTTTCACACTCGGTATTTTCATATAATGCTATATAGCATGTGGTGGAGCAGATGATGCACAATTCAATTAGCAAAGTACAGCAAAGTATTGCAGAAATAGAGAGTTATCTGAAACAGACACATACAACAAACAAGATGAGCACCCACTGGCTGCAATTTCAAAGAAATTGATCTGATAATTCATTTACAGGAATAGAACAAGAATATCAATCAAAAATATTATCACCCTGATGAAATTTAAATGATAAAAAATACAAACCATGTTTATGAGGTTGTCCATCTATACATACACGTTCCCATTGCTTCTCTGCAATATTGATGATTGCTGAGGTAACCTAAACATAATAGAGTTGAAAGAACAAATGAAAAATCAGAAAATTCTTCACGAGTCTAGGTTTTACACTGGCAGCTGATATCAGTCTCACTGTCTCAAATAAAAGAAGAATATAACCACACGAAAAGTATTCCTTGCTCTAGCTTGGTACTGAAAAGCTCACTTTGACTTTATTATTTTGAAGGTCATTGCTCCTTAGACAGACACAAGTCCCTCTGCAGTATAATAAATATGAACAACACACAAGGATACAATCCAATTGTCCTCCACATGTTGATCCCATTTATAAAACAGAGCACTCACCTTTTTCCACACATTACCAGATAAGAAATAGGGTACAAGATATTCCAGATGATAGTAAAGAAAAATAAGTACTTGTCACTGTAAGTAGGTTAAATTGGCCTAACATTACCATCTGATAAAATGCGGTGAAGTGCTTAGCAAGTTTGATAGCAAAAGCCTCAGCTGAAAGCCTTTTGGAGCATTCCTTGGCTTTAACATACACCTGCATCAAATTTCCCCATTCAAAGAGCAGAGAAGGAGTATGAAATGTGAAACAGCACTAATCCATTTACTTCTTATGGGGTATTAGGCTCAAGCCTTTAATTACAGCACTAATCCATTTACTTCTTATGGGGTATTAGGCTCAAGACTTTATTTATGAGGTCACTACTAAAACAAAACTATAGGAATAACAAGGCAATGGAATATAATATAAGGTATTAAAAGAAAGTCTCTTATAGTCGACCCGAGTAGACCTCTGTTGACAATTACCAATGGACCAATTGTCATCATGCATTGAATTCCTTTACCCTCCTCCCCTATCAGGGGTTGGGAGGGAATTCTTTCCCTGCGTTGTCCTAATTAAAGCTTCTAACGCTAATCCATTTAGGAAGAGGCCTTTCTTTCTAAAAGTTGACCGTGAATTTCAGTGTTTTTCTTAAAAGATTCGAGAGCAGGGGCGATACTATTATCTTTCCATCCCTCCCCTTACCCCAAAACGAAAAAAGAAAAGAAATGCAAAAACTGAGATCAAAAGTAGAATCTACGTGCAGAGAACAAAAGATCACTGTTTTCTCCTGCACACTCAGCACAAAAGATCACTGTTTTATCCTGCACGGTAAGGTATGGATCTATATTCAACTTTTCCCCAATGACTCCGAGATCTCCCTTCGCAGAATAAGTATCATTGTATACCTCGGATACACTAAGAAAACAATTTCCTCTTGGGAATATGAAATCCAAACTTGCTTAAATCCACAATTTCATGATTAAGTAAGAGGCCATCACAATCAACCAGAAATACGATCACCAAAGGGCACATGCATACTTGAATCTAGCATCACAAAAGACTCGTCTTTATCAAAAACATGCAAGAAAACAAATGTAGACTAAAGAACCCAACAACAATTAAAGATTGATTTTCCCCCTTCTCGAATGTTTTAAAAATCTATAATCTTCTTAGCTCAATTAAATTGAAGCATACAGACAAACGGGAAAAGTATCTTACAGTATTTTTCATGGTATCGGTAGCGACGATACCAGAATTATCCCCAGCAACATAAGCAGGAAGGCAATCAGAAAGAAGAAGTATGGAAACATTCCATTCAACAAAATGATGGGTTCCATCGTAATCTTTCCAAACCCTTCCAACTCTGACTCCGGACTTGCCGTGGCGTTGTTCTAACTTTAACCCACCGATTACTGCTCCATCCGCCATTGTTGCAGGTTGTCACTTTCGATACTGGACCGAGCCTATCTTATATGGCCCGATCTGCGTGACGGACGTTTAACCAATCACCTCTAACTTTTGACTTATTTATTCCAACTTTTTTCCTTGTATTTATTTTCCATAAGCGTTGACCGTGGTTTTACGTAAATTAAAAAACAATGAATATATATCTTTTATCTTTTATATTTATAATAATAATTATATTTCTTTATATTGAATGAAAGAGGATATTAAATAGATGATAATAGTTAAAAAAATATAATAAATATGTATTATAAATTAAAAAATAATTTATATTATAAGATAAGCAAAACAAGTTAAAACAATTTATATTTTGGGATAGAAAGAATTGTATTTAATCCCTCATTCTATATTTATTTTGAATTGTCCAAAAATTATTAGTATTTCATTTCTTGGATTAATTAAAAAAATCATTCAGCATTACCCTCATGAATGTACTTTGTCTCTCTCTTCTTTCTTCTCTCTTATGGGTAGCTTGGTTCTTTTAAATGAAAAAATAACACATTGATTTTAAAATAAGCGGCAAAAAAGAAAGTTGACTAAAAGGGTAAAATATGAAATTCATTTATAAGAATATTGGAAATTAAATACTTTTTGTATTGGGATGTGTCATGTGTAAGTGACAAATAATTGAAAAATAATAATAATAATAATAATAATCCTTCTTTAAGTGATTTATATTTTGAAATTAAGGGAGTATATTATTAAGATTACTAAAATATTTTTATTATTAATATTATAATTTTTAGATAATATTTATAAATTGAATAGGAAGTGATTCACTAAATTACGGAAAGCGGTGATAATTGAACTTTAAGCCTTTTCTTTTGTTTTCTTGAAAAGGAAAGGAAAAAAAAAAAAGACGTTCCCTCAGGTAGAGGAGTGCGTTGTGTGTCAGCATCACCCAAATTTCTTGGATGACTACTTGATGAGATGGAAAACCGGTGATTTTCGTTCTCAAAATTTTAGATTTTAGTGTTTTTTGATTCTCTTTATTTATTTTTTTATTTGGTCCCAAAATAATTTGAGCTGTGGAATAAGTCATTTTTATCATTTTCGATGTAATATTGGCCAAACTTCGACGAAATAAATTTTATGTTTTAGTGATTATAATTTTGAAAGTTTTTTTTTTTTAATCCTTAAAATATTTTCGGTTATG
The DNA here is from genome assembly GCA_028571225.1 of Parsonsia alboflavescens. Lineage (NCBI taxonomy): Eukaryota > Viridiplantae > Streptophyta > Magnoliopsida > Gentianales > Apocynaceae > Parsonsia > Parsonsia alboflavescens. The sequence continues at coordinate 7,762,998 of JAOXNR010000032.1, read as the reverse complement.
AATTTGATCATTTTAGATGCATTTGACAAAAAACTGATAAGTCAAAGAGGATTTTTGGTCCTTTCAATTCTTTTTATAATAAAAATGATCAAAACAACCAAAAAATCTAAAGAGTAGCAAAGTCATCGAAATATGAAATTTTGAAAAATAATGTCGCCAATTTTTCAAATGAGATTATTCAAATTTCGAGACCAAAATTATTTGAGAATACAATAAATACCCCGAACCAGAACTGGGGCTCAGACACAGCCCCACAGTCCACAGTAATGCTTCATTACTGTGGGTCTGTACGTACGTTTTCTTCTCCCACGTGTACGAAAAAAATCCAATTCTATCTTGGAAAATTCCCTATTTTACTATCCTTATCCAACCGGTTGGAAAATTCCCTATTTTAGCACTGATATTTTTTACTTTCATCGTGTATTTCTTTCTAGTTTATTTATTTATTTATTTTTGTTAGTCTTTGTTCTTTTTTATTTTCCTCATTCATCTTACGTAAATACTAATATATTTAATCTTTTTTTTTTTAACATAACTCCCCGATCTTATTATGAGTGATCGATAAAAATTTTTTTGCCTTAGGATTAAATATTAAGGTGAAATCAAATATTAAATTTTTTTTTTTTTTGTGGTCAACTGAACCAGGAACAAAGAGGATGATTTAAGAGGATAAAATTGAGCACCATTTTACTCTCTCCATCTATAATATGATTTGAGGGGTGAGCAATTCACCGAATATCAATATATAATAATAATAATTACCGAAGAAAAATGATATTAACTAGAATCGTCAGAAAATAATTTGACCCACTCGGATCCATAAATTTAGATTGGATTGCAAAATTTGTCATTCTAATTTGATAGAGGGCTTTTTGGCCCAGCCTTATAAGGCCGAGGGCTTTAATGAGGCTGGGCATGGCTCGCCCTTTGGGTCACTTGTATTTTCTATTTAATATATATTATATTAGAATATTTATTATTTTATTAGTTGAAATTAATAGTTTATTTTTATATATTTTTAAAATTTTTTATGTTTATTGTTAATTTATTTTTTCAAATGGAAATCTAGAATTATTAATTTTAGGTTTTTTTTAGTATATAATTTGTCTGTTATTATTATTATTTTTAATGTAATCCTTAGTTTACTTTTTACTTTTAAAAAAGCGTAAATTAGTTTTCTCTTATTTAGGAAGAAGTTTTATTAATTACAACTTTATTTATTTATTTTATAACTTATCATGATATTTCTGCCATTATATTTTATAATGGAGATTAAAAATATGCATCTAAAAGTATGGTTAAATGGTTCAAAAGTATGGCATGTAATCTCTCATTAATGTTGTCATAATTACAATGACAACATTAATTAAGGCCAACCTTTTGTATAATATGCTTATAAATTAAAATGGGGCATTTAATTTCAAACGGATAAATTATAATTGATAAGAACATGTAATATATGTATTAGCACACACAAAATCAATAAAAATACCCTTAAATTTTTAAGTACTCCTTAATGAATTATTTATCCCAATAAATACTCCCTCCATCATTAAATATAAATTATTGGATGTCATTTAAAAAAATTAAAGTAATTTTTAATATTCATATTTATATATTAATCAAACTAACAACTTTTTATTGAAAAAAGAAATTGAAAGGATAATATAAAAAAAACACATTCAAATACCTAATTAATTAACTATAATAATTTATAATTAATATTATGAAAAGTTAATTAAAATAAGTTACAGGAGGGAATAGGTTTTTTATATACTGGAAGGTTCAAATAAATAATAATAAATAAATAAAAGAGTTTTTCTCATGTCTTACAAAATTTACAAGTATGGTTAACATCTTTAAAAAAAATTAAAAAAGAATTGACGTCAGATTCAAAGTCATCTTCTCCATCATCATCAAACTCAGGAATAAGGTCCGGGAGATAAGTTTCGGAGATCGGTTGCCGGCAGTAACATAAACTCGATTCTTTTGGTAAAACGTTACCAGTACTACTAATTTCTTCCATTATTAATCCTTCCAGATGATATTCCCTTTTGGTCTCTTTTTGAATCGAATTTGTAATCTGACGACCAAAATCGACGACGTTGGAAGATTCCGCGACGGCGCAGTAGAATGGATTCGTAATTCCGGTTGACGTTTTGGTCCTTGATTTCTTTGTTATATTCTTGGGGAGGAAGTTAACGAGATCGAAGGTTTCAAGTTTTCTAAATTGGGGTGCAGAAAAAGAAAACTTGATGTTTGATTTCTTTCGTGGCCTTCCTCTTCCTCTTTTTTCTGTAATTCTGGCCCCCAATGAGTGCATTATGTTTTTTTCAACGAGTGAACACAAGAGTTGTATTATTAATATAAGCACACAATCAATAAAACCATTCATAAATTTTCATGAAAAGAAAAACCTTATCCAACCATAATAATAATATATATATTCATTACGTTTAAAATTAAATGTCTAATCTAATTAAAATAACTTGTTTGGATGATAAAATAATACTGCAGTCAAGACATAGATATAAGTTTAATTTTAACTAAAAATCAGAACAAATGTAAGTTCAAAATCTAAGTTTTCTTATAAATTTCAACAATTTACATAAATTTGGATTAGCTCGAAATAAAATAATGGAAGTGTTTGCTTAAATGTTTATATTGGTAAATAAAAAAAAATCCATATAATCTTTTTTTTTTCTAATATATAACATTAATATAAAAAAAAGCACTTCTAAAATTTTTTGTAGTGGAAATTGGATATTTCGTTTTTCGATAGAAGAAATAGTATTTTAATAATACAACATAACATACTAAATAATACTAGTAATATTTTAATTATATAATACCAATATGCATATTTATTTCTTAAATAAAAACAAAATTTTAATTTAGAGCCCAGTCCTGGTATTCTTCTGGAGTTTTTTTTTTTTTTGCTGCCCTTTAGTTGTTTCGTAAGCGGCTGATAAGCCGTTACGTTACGTATTCACCCCGACGGCAGCCCGTTGCTCGGCTGGGTCTTCTCTTTCCAGAGGACAAGCCAGATCGTTTCACTCCAGCTCTCTCTTTCTCGAATCTTCTTTATCTTATTCTGTTTGGCTTTTTGCTATTTAAATCAAAATTTTAGCTTTTTTGGTCTATAAATGGTGTAAAAGATCGATAAATAATTCACTCTTTGTTGGCTTTCCAAATATTTTCGTGATTGGGTTTTAGAAATGGCTACCGAGAATTCGATAACGGAGAAGAAGAGAGTGGTTGTTGTGGGCGGTGGAATTGGGGGCTCACTTGTTGCCAAGACCCTGCAAAACCACACAGATGTTTACCTTATTGATCCGTGAGCCGCTTTTTTTTGTACCCCCGGTTATTATTGTTTTTATTTTATAATTTCACTCTTGTTCTTGATATTCAGAGTCTGATTCATGTTAATGTGTTAGCGTTTTTAACTTTTTGGCTAATTCTTGTTAGGATTTCTTCCTCCGAATTGAACTTCAATTAGGTTGGATCAAGTAGTTTAGTTTTACATTGTGATGAATTGTGGCAGTTCTACAGAAACAAAAGTACTTGAACTCATAAGAAAATGATCGTTAATTGTTGCTCTGAAAAATCCCATGATGGATGCTTTAGATTCGGAAAAAAAAAGTCAGAGCACCTGGGTAAGAGATATTGCAAAGGTTCCATTTTTTTTTTTTTTTTTTTTTTTTTGGGCAACATGGTTACAGTTTATTGGACCCGAGTACAATGTCGAAATGATGCATTTTAAATTCATGTGCTTTCACTATCAAAAAAAAATTATGACTTGTTCTTCTGCTTTCAGAGAGTATAATTTTTTGTTCCTCTGCCTGCTTGCCTCCACATTAGTGGCTTTTATCTTCTAACAACTTAAAATTGCAACAGGAAGGAGTATTTTGAAATCACCTGGGCAAGTTTGAGGTCAATGGTTGAACCATCATTTGCAAAAAGATCAGTGATTAATCATTCGGAATACTTGTCTAGTGCACATGTTGTCACAACTCCTGCAACTGACATCACAGACAGAGAAGTATTGACTGCACAAGGACCCATTGAATATGATTATCTTGTAATTGCTACAGGACACCAAGTCAATGGTGCTTTCACAAAAGCGGAGAAGCTTCAACATTATCATGAAGGTAAAAAATAAATAAGTATATACTGTATAGTATTATTATGATCAATTTCTGTTCCATTTCTTATCCTCCATTGACTGTTTAACCATTCAGCTGCAAGGGCAATGTATAAACCTGTTCAAGTCCAATGAAACACGACCTGTCTCTTCTTAAAATGATTTTTCAGCTGGACAGCATTGGTGCTGGTCTTCAAACTTGAGAGTGATGAATTTAGTTTCTTATCTTTTCATGTTTGTGAAATCTTGTGAGTGCAATCCAGTTTCCATTTTTGTTTCTTTAATAATAAAATTCAAAGCTGGCTTGACATTGTGATATTGATATTCCTTAATCACTACGATTTCTTATCATTTTTTCTGTTCTCAATGAACCTGACAGGATTGGTTCGATTACAATGCCCAGCTCTGCATATTTAATAAATACATATAATTTTGATCCTTATTATTCCCAGGAAAAATAAACTGAAAGCCATCTACTGCCATCTGGATTCTGATGAGAAAAGCCAAACAAAATTTCATCTTATACATGTGCCCAGAACTTGAAATTTGTAGTTCAGTGTTTGTGTTCTTATTGCAGCTGCACCTATCTTGGCAGAAAAGTAAAACCTGTATTATATTTCATGACTTAGTACTACTTCTATCCGAACTGACTTTATTCAGAATATTACTTCTGATACTGTTCTTTTAAGATTGTAAGTAATTCAATTGCTATTATTTACTATCTAATTCATACATTTGCAGAGCATGAGAAGATAAAGTCTGCTAACTCGATATTGATAGTTGGAGGGGGACCAACTGGTGTCGAACTTGCTGGTGAAATTGCTGTAGATTTTCCGGATAAGAAAGTAACACTGGTTCACCGTGGAACAAGGTTGTTGGGGTTTATTGGGGAAAAGGCAGGGAGAAAGGCACTGAATTGGTTGATTTCAAATAGGGTTGAAGTCATCCTAGGGCAGACAGTCAACTTTGATGATTCCTCAGATGGTATTTATAGAACATCTGGTGGAGAAAACATCACGGCTGATTGCCATTTCATGTGCATAGGCAGTCCAATTGCTTCATCCTGGCTACAGAAGACAATTTTGGGCGAAAGCCTCGATAGTCAAGGGAGGTTAATGGTTGATGCAAATTTGAGAGTCAAGGGCTTTGAGAATGTATTTGCTATCGGAGATATCACAGATATTCCCGTAAGTTAATCTTTCTTTTTCCACATGATTCTTTATTATACCTTTTCAACTTGTTGCTAAGAAGAAAAAAATCCTGCAAAATTCCTACATCTAATTAGTTATTAATACAAATACACAACAAGAACCATACTATTTGCCTAGCACATGAAAATTTGCCACTGCAGTCTCCTTTTGGAAAGAAACATAGATGGTTTTCATGCTGTCATTGCAGTTTATGCGGTTGGATTAGACAAAACTGTTAGTTTGTAAGGCTCCAGATCTTCATTGTTCTTGGATCTTAGAGTAGAGTTGAATTTATTCTGTAGAGGCATGCAACATTTTCTAATTACTTTACAATGACTCTGCTCAATCAGTATATGTGCACATTTCAGGAGCTCAAACAAGGATACCTGGCTCAACAGCATGCTTTGGTGGTTGCAAAGAATGTGAAGCAACTAATACGAGGTGGAAAGCAGAAGAAACTGGCAGTTCACAAGCCTGGACCGGCATTGGCGATTGTTTCACTTGGGAGAGCAGAGGGAGTTGCCCAAGTTCTCTGTTTAGCCTTAATCGGGCGTCTACCAGGCATGATGAAATCTGGGGACTTGTTTGTCCCAAAAACTCGAAAGCAATTAGGTCTAAGTTCAAACGTAGACTAGCCATTCTTCATGTGTAAATTACTTGTAGTGTCAGTTTGATGATTCTTTGTTGTGTTACAATTCAAATGATAGTAATAATAATAATTAATGTTTACTGAATCATGTCTATTTACACAAAATCCTCAGGGAAATAGGATCTCATAAACATTTTACTCAATTAATCCGATCTTAGATAAGATTATGCAGAAGATGAACCTTTTGACCTTGAGACATACATTGTGTTGATTTATGACTTGAAACCTTAACATTTATTTTATTGTTATTTGAATAAATCAATTATTAGTTAATTTTTAATAAGATTTAAATCATTTTACTCCTTCTGTTCGAAATTAAGTTTCTTATTTTATATTTTGAACCGTTCAAAATTAAATATATTTTCTTCGAATTTAATTAAATTATTATTGAAAAAAGTAATATTATAATGTTAAAAATTAAATAAATCAAATGCCCCCTTTTTTTTTTTTAGTATATACTGTAAGTCAAAATGAGCACTCAGGAGAGAGCTTTTAAATGAAGTCTAAATATTTTGAATATTGTTTTGAATTATTTCTTTTAGATGGTCTGTACTACCGTAAGAAGAAACAAAAATAGAAATATCTAAAACCGCGGCAATAGTTTATTAACAAATTTCTGAATTTACCAGCCCGACCCGATTCAGGCGTGCCTTACCCTTTCCGTGGGGTGGTGTGAGATTCAATGATAACAATATAAAATTAAAGTAAAACCGTTTAAGATGGGGAAGAATCTAAGCAAGTTCCTTGTAGTTGCATGAAGGCTTTCCTTTCTCTCTCTCCCTTCTTCCCAAACCTGTTCAAATCAAACCCTGGTGCTTAATTTAAGACCGTTAAGCAAAGACTATTAGTAGGATATTATACACAAATATTATATCTATATGGAACGAAATTAAGCCCCAATTCGTTGGAAGCATACCGCTCTTGTCTTGGACTCTTCATTTGAGAGATCAATCTCAATCTAAATCTAAAACCCTAGTTCTCATCGAAATCGAGGCCTTTACAGAGAGCGGAAGATGAAGAGAGTCTTTGGTGTCAAGAAAGAGAAGGAACCGCCACCATCTGTTCAAGATGCATCCGATCGAGTATGTGTCTGATGATTGCTGGTTCATGCTTTTTTTTTATTTAATGAAATTTGTCAAATTTTTTTTTATAGTTTTTGCTTCTGTGTGCGATTAATGTTTCTCTTTGTCCCATTCAGTTATGCGAATGTATTTTTCTTTACTTTTTTCCAATTAGGGTTTGTAATTTTGCTTTTGTAATTTCCAGATCAATAAACGAGGTGAATCAGTGGATGACAAGATTAAAAAGCTTGATACTGAACTCTCTAGGTATAGAGAACAGTTAAAGAAGACTCGGCCTGGTCCTGCCCAGGAAGCTGTCAAAGCTCGAGCCATGAGAGTTCTTAAACAAAAAAGAATGTGAGTATTATCTGAGCAGGTTGCCAGAGACTTCTGCACATATTGCTTTTGATGAGTCAGAGGGAAAAAGCATTTTGGTATTGTTGTTATAAAAACTAGAGGTGTTGGCTGACAAATTAATAAGATTGTACAGCATCATTAACGCTTGTTTTTAAAAGCAAAATAGCCTGCAGGATGTTATGTCCTGAATATTCTTGTGGAAGTGTCCATAAACTTCCTGGTCAATGGTTTCATGGTGAATTGCTAGAATCTAGGCCAGGTGAAGGTGATGTCAGCCTCTTCAATTTTTTGTGGTTTCCATTCTATTAAAATGAATAACAAAGACATGTTCAGTTGTTCTATTATTTGTTGGTGTAGAGAAATTAGATCTGGTTGTATGAAGCTTGATCATTTGATTGCATTAAATGAATTTGTTGGAGGTTGTCGACGTGACTTTAACTGTCCTTTGTGTAAAAGTTAGAGATATATAACAATCTTTCAAAGTTAAGGTTGAACTGAAAATCAGTGCTTTGTAATTTCAAATGTATCCCTGAAGTTCTTCCCTGTGTAACAGTTTTATCTAAAAGAGGCAAGATAATTCACACAGCCACTGAATTTGACAGGTATGAAGGTCAACGTGATATGCTATATAACCAGACATTCAACTTAGATCAAGTTTCATTTGCAGCTGAGGGAATAAAAGATGCTCAACAAACGGTATGTCTTCAAATGCTTTGTTACTTCCGGAGTAGCTGTTCTATTTAGTAATAGGTTTAGTGTCATTAATGGATGTTTATTTTCTAAATCTGAAAGCAATAATTTGAACTTGTGATCACATGATGATGATTTGCTTTGTTGAATGTTGATTGAAAGCTTCTTTCAGCCCCAACAAAAATGAAAAAACTGTCAATTATTTTAAGTTGTTTCTGATGCATGAAGTACTTTATTAATCTTGTATCTTTTAACTGAACTAAATCATGTCTTACCTGTTTTTGAAGAAAAGGAGGTTCATATATGTTTGTAAGACCAATCAATGGAGTTGACCTTGGACCAAACTCTAAATTTTCCTTAAAAGCACTCTATAGCATTTCCCTATATATGTGTATGTGAGTGTGTGAGAGAGAGACAATCACACTTAACTTTTCATTTCATCTATTCTAAGAAGACAAGTTGAGGTTGATATGTTCCCAACCCAATATTTGATTTTGGTTTTTATTGGAATGCATATGTCTAATGTATAATTATCAAACTTGCATTGCATCTCTCCTTTTATTTTCCAGAATTAAATTTATGGCAAGATAATATTTGATCAAAGACCTTATGCTATCTTCAGTCAAGTTGTTTATCGAACTACTATTATTCATGGTAGAATGTCTTTTTCTTGGTAGCGCCCTGTTGGGCAAAGTTCAAGGCTTTGGAGGAGCTTATTTCCTAACCTGATTGGAACCTGCTGCCTACCTCCTTAGAGGTAGGGGAATCCTGTTGTATTGAGGAGGAGGTCTTTGAACTTAATTACATGGTTAATCAATATTATAGACTTTACAATACATGCTTTTAACGACATCCATGTCAAGTTGGATGGTACCCTTGGTGTGCATTAGGAATTCATTCAATTCATCGAAATCTTTATTCCTTTAATATCTGGTTTTCTCTCTTTGTTGTAGATGTCAGCTCTGAAGTCGGCAAACAAAGAACTGAAAGGGATGATGAAGACAGTAAAGATTCAAGATATAGATGTCAGTACTTAATCAGATCTAATTAGCCACTTTAATCATTTGTTTTCCTGTGATTGAAAATTCTTATCTTGATCTTCCTTTTTTGTCAGAATTTGCAAGATGAGATGTTGGACTTGATGGATGTTAGTAATGAGATCCAAGAGTCCCTTGGTAGAAGTTATAGTGTACCTGATGACATTGATGAGGAAGAACTCATGGGCGGTAAGCTTAATTGAACTATGCACTATTCATATTGAAGATAAATATGAGCACCAAAATTTTTCATTGTCAAATAATATTTTCCACCCCCTTATTCTCTCTTAAACATAAAATTTTCCTGCTAGATAAATTGTAATGTTGTAAGTTGTATCCACAGATTTTTTGTAATTATTTTATGGTTGTTTAAGGAATAAAAAAGCTATCAAATAGATCAATTTAAAACCCTTAGGAAGGCCTTTTGGTTTCTTGTTTTTGTAGCATCTAAATTTAAGTTGATTTTCCTAAATCCTTGTATTTCAATTTGAAATATAGAACTTGATGCTCTGGAAGCAGACATGGGACTGGAAACTGAAAGTGATGGGGTGCCTTCATATCTACAACCTGAAACGGAAGAATCTGAGTTGGGTTCGGAGCTGAACTTGCCATCTGCTCCGACAGGGCATGCACCCATGCCTGCTAAGGTATTCGACTGCTATCTAACTGAAAATTTTCATTTGTCCTTCATCAAGTGTTATGCTTGCAAGTTCCAGATCATTGCTGGTTGAACATTATGAACAGATATCTCCTCTGACAAGGATTTAATATCAAGATACTCTATTTAGCAAATATTGCTTGTTCCTCTAGTGAATGATTTAGGTCAATATTTTTCTGCTCGCAAATGAGAAAAACTCGATACGAATAGAAGGCAGGATAAAACTAGGTAATGCAACTAAATGAACGATATAAAGTAATTATACTGCAATGATAAAGAATACAAATTTTAAATATCTCCTTTCTCTCCTCCTAGGCTGCTTGCAGTAGCATTGAAACTTTATGCTGCCCAAATGAATTTTTTTTGTATCTCGGAGTCTTTTAATGTTACAAATATTTGGGTGTCTGTGATATAATTATCTTTTTTTTCCTTTTCAATGCAAAATATATGCTCAATCTTCTGTTCTGGTGGTTGGTTAGGCTGAGGACGAGCTAGGCCTGCCTGCAGTTCCTCGTGCATCAATTCGTGGTTAGAGGTTAAGCTTACCTCGCTGAAAGATTTGTGCAGTCATGTACGTGCAGAAGTGACCTTTGGTGGTGTCGTTCTTCCAACTTTGTGAAGTTGGTTATTCATCTCATTTAATAATGGATTATCCTTTGACATATGCATTTAGAGTATGTGTTGTATAGACAGTAAAATACACTGATTTGTTGTGTTAATAGCTCGGAACATCTGTTTCTCTCTGTGTCTGTTTTGCTTTAGTTCATCTTCCTAAACTTCCAAAGAAACTTTAAACAGGCTCTGTCGAATAGCCAAAAACAACACTCTTCTTCTTTGATGTTCCACAGGCTCTATTTTGCCCTGTTGGATTGTGGAAAACTTGGATGTTACTGAATACTGTTGGATGATCCAATGATGAAATTTTACCAGAGGTAGTAGCACTGTTGAAAATAAATAAAAAAAATTTCCACCACCACTTCCTCCACCGGCGAATCCATTTGCCAAGTAAATCTTTTGCTGTTTTCATTGATCTTATTGCTAGCCTCAATCTAGAGAAAGTGGGGGAGTTCATGACCCCGTAAGAATGCAGACTGCGGATTTTGCTGCAGGAGAATTACCGAAACTTCCCAACTTTCCAAGGGAAAAGATAAGAAATGAAAAAGGGGAAGAAAAGAGGGGCTTTGATACATAGAGATTTGTGTCCATGTAAGTTATATTTTAAGAATAAACCATCAATTTTTGAGATACATACATTTGCAAATATATTTGAGAAGTACAACTTTTTTCCTTTTTCTTTTATTATAAATTTTGATTTTTTTCTGTTTATTATTGATATTGATTCTGTTGATTAATATGTGAATAATTATATTCTAAAAGGTAAAAATATACACAGTAATCTTTCTATTCAAAATACAAGTCATTATTTTATGTCAATATATATAGATTAGGCATGCACAAATATAACTATATTATACCCATAATACTTTTAAAATTGCAAATATCCTTAGAGATGTAATCGAAATTGAATTGTAAAATTATTATACATTTTGGGATAAAAAGAAGAAGAGAAAAATCAATAGAAATAATGCAAAATCAAATAAGTTCTAGAGTATCAAGCTGAATACACTTGAGTAAAAATCAATCGGAAGAGATGAGTCTGTCACCGGTTCCTTGTGAGGTGATACTGATATTTATATATATAGTTCAATCTAATGTCTGCTTTTCATCCATGGGAGGGGAGTCAGTAGAGAATTATCCCGAAGAAAACGAGAATATCTTGAAACTCCCAGTTTCCGAGGTAGGGCTCCGATGTTTGCCTAGATTGTCAAACAAATTCATTCCACGGCTGGCAAATGCATGATAAGCTGTATCCCTTAAATCTTTGGAGAATTTTCTAGATCACATATACACAACACTTATCAAATTTTGAGGTGATTATTAATTAACAGTTTCAAGATTAACTATCTAACAATCATCCTAACTTTTAATTAAAAGAATTTCGAATTAACAATTATAATAATCGTCTTTTTTACATGAATTCCATCCGGATAGCACTATACAGCCTTGCAGCTGCCTACTTATAGTTCTTTGGTTGATGATTCGGCTCCATTTGGCTAACTACGTCACGTTCGTTTTTTGTTTGTTCATAAAAATCTGCTATCTACATTTGGCTGCTCCATCTTAGAGTGCCCAAAACCTCCGCATGAAAAAGAACATGATATAATGGTGCATTGAGCACATGATCTTGATGACAAGGTTTTGCGTATTCACTTCACTTCCAGGAGTGTTGAGATGAAAACGATAACGAAGGAGCTTTGAAAAGGGAGAAGAATTAGGTGTCCATCGATCCATATTGTGCAAGAACAACTTCTGTAATTTGCAGAAAATTTTCAGATTATTCTAAACTATATTTGTAAATTCACAAAGAAACAAACTAAACCAGTTGTTAATAACAAACTGAACCGTTGAAATTTTACTGCATACCGTTGGATGTTACTTATAAGAGGGTTGGATTTTCCCCACAAGTCATACATGCTGCAGATGAAAACTGGATATTTCATACTAAAAATGCATCAGCTGAATGAGTTTTTAAGTTGGTTACCCTACCTATGTCATGGATTGGCTGTTTTTCCAACTAGCAAAAGTAAGAAGGAAACAAAAAAAAATTGTTAAATCTCCCACAGCTACACCTGCACATGGATGTGGGGTTTTACAAGTACTAGTTGGAGGTTTTATAAGCCAATTGACTAAAACTACTTTTCCATACAGTACTACTACTGTCTGTGTCCAGCGTCCAGGAAAAAAAAGCTTAGGCACATCTAGTTAAGATCAAGTTTTCCCCAGTCCAACATTTGCCAATTTGCCTCTGAACTTGCTACCTTTGAAGTAGTGCTTAACCTCATATTGGTGCCAACCTTGTCATCATTCCTATAAGCTAAAGAAGCTCTTAGCCTCTCGGCTTCTTTTTTCAGAGATTTGAACTCGCCTGCTCCAAGAAAAACATGAAAAAGGGAATATTATTATCAAGAATGTTTGAATAACAATTACAGGGCTATTGACGGCTAATAAAAGGGATGCAGCTTCTTAATCTATGAAAAGAAGAAAACTTACCATCTGCGATTAGTTTCTGTTGTTGCAGTCTGAGCACTTTTTGCTTGAGTTTGTTATTTTCAACGGACAAAGCAAGACGCTGCTGAAAGAGAGAGCCAATCCTCAATGCCATATCCGATTCAAATTTCTGCATCACAAAATGCTTTTCTTTCATGGTAGCAGAAAATGTCGTGAAAAAAACCAATGGCAGAAAGAAGCATTTCAGATAAAGAAAACTGTATGCAAGCACTGAACTTTAGCCAAAGTTCACAAGGAACCTATCATATTGATAAGAATGTTTATTGCAGCCTGTGAATAAAGTAAGCATTACCTGAAGCATGTCAACAGTTCTTTCTAATTCAGCAATATACTGGAGTTTGCGGACCCTTGACCTCTGCCCCGGGTGCCTGCACATTTTGAGAAAGTGATTGGGATGAAGAAAAACAAACAACTCAAAGACATTGATGAGATCATCAAACATGAACCCCTTTTATGCAATTTGTGCAAAAACAGATGAACGTTGATGTTTCTATAAGAAGATAGCTGCAGAATTTATCAAGAAGACAGAAAATGCAATCATTTCAGCATTATGGGAAAACAGAGGAAAAAGATTTAGTAGGTAAATGTCTTATGCCATAACGCTGCTGATTCCCAGCTTGGAAATGAATATAGAGGCACATGCAAATACAGTTGACAGGTTTGACAGGTCAAGAGTGATGAAGAAATACACAACAAAGACAGTTTAAGATTAGAGCTTTGAACAAAAAATGCAGTTAAGCATGGGAGGACATCTTATTATTGCAAAATGAAGAGGATTTATTTTTCTTGCTTCAGATGCTACAATAAGGAAAAATCAATAACCTTAAGGAAATAGGGAAATAGTGCAGACCAAATTCTTTTTTACTGGAATTACTTCTTTCCAATGTCCTGAAAAATTCTCAGCTCAAATTCTAACATAAATCCTGCGAATAGGAAACTTCAGTCTATCTTACCTAATTCAAAATGGTTCATTCCTAATCATATTCTATCTTCTTAGAAAGCCCTTTTTTTTTAATCTTGACACAGTGCCTTAGAAGCATCCGATTGGCTCCATTGATGCCACTATGACGTGTGCAAAACTTCAGCTAAAGCTATAGACGATAGTCAGTCTTAAATCAAACTTCAGAAGAAGGCCATTTGAAACATTGGAGACATCAGAATCTGTGATTCTCCCATTACAGATAGTTGTTTATCAAGTAGTTTGCTACACTTATATGGGGCCAAGTGAATGGACTTGCATTTTTGTCTGTTAAATAGGAAATCTTGTATCTAATTCTCAGAAGGTACTCAGTAACAGTAGTAACAGCTGATTAATGTTAAATCACGTTTCAGCAATTACAGTAATCCTCCTTTTTCCCCTCTAAATGCAACAGATGATACTTTTTTATGTTCTAGATTATTTTATCTTGTGAAAGATCTTACTCCATAAAGTTCGATGTAAAAGCTCCATGCAACCCTGAAAAACTAACTCGATGGAACAACAACAGTGACAATACTTTTCTTACACATTTGGAACATTATGGTATGGACATGAAATATAAGATTCTGCAATCAATCACTTGCCCGTGGACAGCTACTCAGAAAAGGAGAAAAGAGAAAGAAACAAGATCTATCCCATCATCAACAGCCAAAAGTTGTACTATCCCAGCAAGAAATAGGCAAGCAAAAAGGTAGATATTTCCATACAATAAAAACATTGGTTATTAGCATAATTAGGACTACAAGCATTGTAGAAGGCACTAACAATACTTAGTTTGAAATCAATCCTTTGAGGTAGCCACTGTAACAATGCATTAAGCAGCTTAACAAAATACATTCCAAGAGAAGAAAAATGCATGACATGAGAGTTCACTTTTATATAAATGCTTTTTATCTATAAAATTGATACTAGTTAATAAAGAAAAGATGTCAAGAATCAGACCGTTTTATTGGCTTTGCCTCTGCATTCACCTCACCAGCTGAGGCACAATCATCCCCCATTGAGTACAGAGATCCAGTACCAGAAACACAGATAGCCTCATCAAAATGCTCCAGTTGCTTATGAGAGACGTATTCTGACAAGGCTGAAACTATGGCATCCTCTGGAAAAGCTAATTTTCCTTTTCTACGAGGAGAATTTGGGCCATATAGAGCAGATTCCAAACTCTCATCGGCGTCATAAGAAGCACAAGTATCTCTTTCATGCAGTTTATCTAGACTTGCTAGAGGCTCAAGATCATCCAAAATGGCCAACGAATCACTAGCTGATCGCCGATGCAATATGCCATTGGAATTAGATTCCGAATCATCCAACAGATCATCAAGCCAAGCTGGTTGCTCCACTATGGTATAGCTCTGTGATATAGATTTATGATGCCTGGAGTAAGAGCCAGTGTCCTTGAGCAAGGTTGGGGAAACAGGGTCATTTGTTGGGCGAGCTACGGTTTTCTTTTGAAAAGGGCATCTTGGTGGAAGGTGAGCCTGCCTTGACATACTGAAAATTTACTACCGACTGAGCATCAGAGCCTAATATGGTTAGTTACTGATATTCTAGCATCTGGTTGCCTCTGCGAAATATGGTAAAATATTCCTCAATTCTGTAGCTTAGGACACCCACCTCATAAGTGAATAACACTACAAAGTAATAGCAATAGAAAATTAAACGGGGAAACCCAATGTTCTGAAAAGCAGAGAACTTGATCTCTTTAGGAAAAAAAATTGTAGTTTTTGAAGTTCAGATATAGGAAACCCTTTCTTCTTTCTAAACAAAAACGAAAATGAAATCTTTGCAGACCTGTATTCAGCTTAATCCATCTATAATCACTAATAAAAGACAGAAAAGTAAATGAGACAATGGAGAAATGAAGGTACAGGCCTTTGGTGAGGGACAGTAAGAAGTGAGTTTTTAGATGTAACAGTGGACCTAGATACCAGAGTCTGGAAATACAGAAAACAAGTAAAATCCAAAGAAATAACTCCATTCGTGACCTGACGGAGCAAGAAAAACAAATTAAAACGTAGAGAATCAAGAAGAAAACAAGAAAGAGAAGAGTCAAATCAAAGGAAACAAGATTCAAATCAATAAATCAGCTCAAAAGAGTCCCAAACCACCCACCGAGAGAAGGAGAAAACGGAGGGTATATGAAGAACAACAAAATGGCCACTCAATTGAAATTGAGCCATTCTCATTTCAGGCCAGTAAGCAACAAGAAAGAATCTTTTCCATTTTCCCTCACATTACCATATGTTTCCTCTGCAATTGAACATCAAATTATAAGGAGAGAAAAGAAAACCAAAACACAGAGCATTCAAGAATAATCAATCGGTTCAAAACAAAATCAAATTCCATTATTCTTTTAAATCAATGCAGTTCCTTTCACCGAAAAAATTAAATTTGCATACCTCTGTTAGCTTTCCAGTGAGTCCCCTTGGTTATGAGTTATGACTTTAAATTTGATAGGAAGGATGAAGGGGACAAGATGGGTTGCTTTGGAAGAACAAAAGGCGCAGAATCCTTGAATCGCAGTGATGATAGTAGCATTACTTGAAGTAGTTTGGTCTCATCGACTGTCGAGTGAAAAGGGTGGCAGACTGTGACTCGATTGTAGGAGTAAGTGTACGGACTAATGGCGTGTGAGTTGTTCACAGCTCAGCTAAAGGGATTCACTTTTTGGATGCTATGCTCGTGGAGAATTGAAAGGAAAAAGAAATTAAAAAATAAAAGGGGAAGAAAGATATATATTGTGGTGGTATGGCCATGGCGGCATTTTCCCGTTTCTTCTGATTAAGTTGTGGAAGGAAACAGACAAATTGCACTACACTCCAAAGCTGATTTTAATGGTGTCATCGGTTGCCATTTGCCCATCTACTCTGTCTCCTCCATAACTCCAAAATTCTTCTTCAGATACTGCCACACCCCTCCAATAACATTTGGGTTTTCATCATCTTTGCGTGTGTGATGTGTGTTTGTTTTCTTCCCAAAATAAAGCTATGATGTATAGAATTTTTTTTTTTTAATTCAAATTTTATATAATATTATATGCAATAGTATATTTGCTTGATCTTTAGAATCAAAGAATTTTTATAACAAATAATTAATATTCCCTCGGTCTGTAATTAAATGTTCACGTTTTCATTTTAAATTGTCAAGAAATAAATGTTTCATTTATTAAATTAGTTATATTTTTTTTAAAAAAAAAGGATATTATTAAGTATACAATGAACTAAATCAAATTATTTTTTTAAAATTTATATAAGTCAAAATGAGACATTCAATTTTAAACAGAAAAATATATAAAAAATGTATTTAATTCAAATCACATTCCATACATTTACTCATGTCAAACTTTGTCAATTGATCTATAAAACGAGAAGGGTTAGTTGCAGTTAATTTGCAAATGAGGGCATTATTGTGGGAACCCAAAACAAGTAATGGTATCTACTTTTCATTTGGTCTTTGCATATGTGTTCTTGCTAACCTAAAGAGGAAGCTTAACCTTTTTTTTCTTCTTTTTATGGGTTGCCTTGCCTCAATTTGAATCCTTAACTTTTTCAAAGTCACTCAAAGCAAAAGGAAGCCTAACTTTTCTTAAGCGCAACGACAGAACCCACAATCCCTTCTTCTTAACTGATTACAGATCTGTAGCTTTCTCCTCCTCCTTCCTTTCTACTTCTTCTAAATTGTATTCTTTTACCCTCAATCAATAATCTCAATTAAAATTTTAATATTCCTTTGTACATAATCAAAAGCATATTTATAGAATTTAATTTTTTATTTTAATATATGAAAATAGAAGAATCGAATCAAATACACACAGTCTCGCTTTTATTTTTATGCCTGTGAAAGTTCTGTTACCTTGTACTTGAATTTTTATGCCTGTGAAAGTTGCTGACGTATACATCCACAGAGAATGAATTGCTGAGCTCATGCGATGTTAATTTCAAAAAAAAAAAAAAAAAATTAACACACACACGCACATAAGGGGAGAATAAATTTAAAAAAGAAAAAGAAAAAGAGAAAGAAGAAAATTACTCTTTTTAATCTTTAGAGAATCTTTGAAGGCATTGAAGATTCTTAAAAAGCCTTAGATATTTTCAGTAAGAAAATTGACCTTTCCATGAACACTTGCAATTTTAGTGGTCTCCAATCCGGATGAGAAGGGGACCACAATTACCCACATAATTATAATAATTCAAATGATTAATTTTGGAAAATAAATAAATCCCACTATTAATTAATTTAGAAAAAATCTTGCTATCCTCACCATTTTCTTCATACATTCTATCTTCCCCTTTCTCTTAAAGAAAAATTTGATGTTTAATGATATTTATTCATTAATTTTTACTACTTATTATCCATAAGTAGCTCTCACGTTCGATTCTTTAATGTCACAAAAATATATAAATTATAAAATATGTGGAAGATAAAATTATTAAATATTAGGGATCATGTTGTTTTTGTGGGATTATTAAAGGGAGTAGGTTTCATGTTGGATTTTTAAAGAAGGAATTGGTATTAAAAGAATAAATAAAAGAGAAAAGAGGATAGGATAGTGATACTCTGTTTGTCTTGTTATGCTCCAAGGCAACCTCAACAACAACTACAACCACTAGTTGTCATGTCATTTTGTGTATTTCTATATATATGTTGGTGGGTGTGTAAACCATGGCAACTTGTTCCATTTTTTTGCTTTATCCTCAACTCCACAGCTTGTCAACTTATGATAAAATTAAACTCTTTTTTACTAATATATATACAACTTGTTAATATTATACTATCTTCAAATTAAGGTATGTAAAAAAATATTATACTAAAATATAGCTTCACTATTTATTAGATTCTTGATATAATGATCCCATGATCAATTTATAACCATTTAATTTTAAATCTTGTTAGAATTATATATTTATTTATATATTAAAAAAAGGATT
>JAOXNR010000032.1:7724775-7735479 GCA_028571225.1 Parsonsia alboflavescens | reverse complement strand
AAAAAAAAGAAAGTTACGATAATTCGTTGGCCTACTTCAAGTTGAGTTCAATTGTCTTATTTATTTATTTATTTTTATTTCCTTAGTTTAATGCATATAAAAAAAAATTACTATCTATTTTATTCATTCAACATGAATTTATTACTTCATTGAATATGAGTAACTTTTTTAATTTAAAAAGTAATAAAAAATTTATGTTCAAATAATATAAATTTATTATCATTCAATAATTAAAAAAAAGATTATATTTATTAAATCTATATTTCTTCAAAATTTTCTATAAAATCAACAAGACATGTTTAATAATTTAAAAATTTTAATAAGCAATTTCTCCTAATATTGAATCAAATATTTTTTTTAATCTTAGAAATCTCTGTCAAATCATAATACAAGTTGTCTTCTCTAGTTGCTGAGGTGAATTTCCTCGTTATTCCCACGGCCACCGAAAAAAAAAAAAAAAAGAAAAAAAAAAAGTGAGCAAATAGAAAATTCTAGAAGCTTAAGATGCAACAGTCACCGCCCCGCTCTAGTGGTATCTATTTATCAACCTAGCCAGACCAAATCTCCACCGTTCATTCTCCTCACCTCTTTATAAATTCCCTTTCGACTCAGCTGTTAACCCTCTCTTCGTTCTTGCTCGTCTGCCCGCTCGCTCTCGACTCGCAGGCAACATCGGACTTCCATCCCTAGCTGGTGCTTAGGGCTATCAACGGTATATTCCCCCTCCTTCAATTCGCATATATATGGCTGAATTTCATAATTTTGATGTTGATTTTTGTTGAATTTTGGCATCGGTGTTTGTTTAGGTCTTACTTGAGTTGCGAAAACAGTAGATCGAAGATGTTTGGGAGGGCACCAAAGAAGAGCGATAACACCAAGTACTATGAGATTTTGGGGGTTTCGAAGAATGCTTCGCAAGATGATCTGAAGAAGGCCTATCGTAAAGCGGCTATTAAAAACCATCCCGATAAGGGAGGTGATCCAGAAAAGGTAATCCTTTATCACTATTTTTGTGAAAGCTTGTTTTCCCTCTTAAATTGTATTGGGTTCTTTTAATTTTTTAGATCGTTGCGGTTTGGTTTTAATGCCTTTCGTGAAGCTTAATTTTAGATCGTTGACTGCCATGCTTGTCAATTTATTACCCTTTTCGTATACCTTAAGTCTTCCCACTTGTTTTTGTTGCTATTTACTGTTAATAAAAGGTTTCTGGTGTCTCTCGAGGACAAAAAAGGTAGGCTTTACCATTAATTGTTCTGATTCTACTGATTGTAGCCAGAAGCTGTTCCCATTGGGGCTCGTTATTGGTTTTGCAGGAATTTCTGTTATGTATTTTTCTTTGAATTTCACAATGTTTGGATGCTTCTTTGGCAGAGTGACTAAACTTTTAAAAGGGGAAAAAAGGGTGTCAATGTAATTGACACTTCTGTTGTTAAAATTCGTGGTCGTGGCTGCATGTGGATGGTGCTCAATGTGACTAAATGTTTCTACCTTGTCCACAATCTGTTATTTGTTTTGAATTAGTATTAGCAGTAATCTCATGCAATCTTGTATTTCTTTCAGTTTAAAGAGCTTGCACAGGCTTATGAGGTACTAAGTGACCCCGAGAAGCGTGAGATTTATGATCAATATGGTGAGGACGCACTAAAGGAAGGAATGGGCGGTGGAGGTGGCATGCATGATCCATTTGACATCTTCCAGTCCTTCTTTGGTGGTAGTCCCTTTGGAGGTATGCTCGGACTATGTAATACTAATTTTGCTTAATTTGTAATTAAGGGTGCCCTTCAGTAAAGTTGAAATTCTTGTTATAGGGGGTGGAAGCAGTAGAGGCCGGAGGCAGAGAAGGGGCGAGGATGTCATTCATCCACTCAAGGTTTCTTTGGAGGATCTCTATAATGGAACCTCTAAGAAGCTTTCCCTGTCCCGCAATGTGTTATGCCCAAAGTGTAAGGGGTGAGTGTTGTACAATACAACTTTTTATATTTGTCATGTTTTACCTGATATAATCGTAGTTCCCTAATGATGTGTATTGATCTTTATTTATCTTCAGTAAAGGGTCAAAATCTGGTGCATCCATGAAATGTTCTGGATGTCAGGGGTCTGGTATGAAGGTCAGTATTAGACATCTTGGCCCATCTATGATCCAGCAGATGCAACATCCATGTAATCAGTGCAAGGGTACTGGTGAAACCATAAATGATAAGGATCGCTGCCCACAGTGCAAGGGTGAGAAGGTGGCGCAGGAGAAGAAGGTTTTAGAAGTCATTGTGGAGAAAGGCATGCAAAATGGACAGAAGATTACATTTCCTGGAGAGGCTGATGAAGCAGTATGTTTTAGAATCCTTTTTCTGCATATTTAGGTATTATTTATGGTCGGGTAGCAAATGGGGACATGCTGACATTGATTTCCTCTTGCAGCCTGATACTGTTACTGGAGATATTGTCTTTGTCTTACAACAGAAAGAGCATCCTAAGTTCAAGCGAAAGGGTGATGATCTCTTTGTTGAGCACACTTTGTCGCTGACTGAGGCACTTTGTGGCTTCCAGTTTATCTTGACTCACCTTGATGGCAGGCAACTCCTCATTAAGTCACAACCTGGAGAAGTGATCAAGCCTGGTAAGTCCAGAATCATATAATCATCAGTTTTAATTTCAGAACATTTTGTAAGTTAAGATAATTTTGTCATTTATAACATAGCTTTACTAATGACTCTGATATGATGGTATTGTGCACAATGCTGCATTCAGTTTTGTTGGGTGATATTGATATAACAATCTTGATATTCTGTTGCAAACTGTGCATTGTTTAGATTCCCCTTCAAATTACTTCTCTCATCATCTGGATATTTTGATTGACATTATTCAATTGCTTCATACATACAGTGCAATAGAAGTGCTATTCAACTTTGTTTTTGTTAATGCAGATCAATTTAAGGCAATAAATGATGAAGGAATGGTGATATACCAGAGGCCATTCATGAGAGGCAAATTGTACATTCATTTCAATGTGGAATTTCCAGATTCCCTGTCCCCTGACCAGTGCAAGGCACTTGAAGCTGTGCTGCCTCCAAGACCTACAAAACAAGTTACTGATATGGAGTTGGATGAGTGTGAAGAGACTACACTTCATGATGTTAACATTGAGGAGGAGATGCGAAGAAAGAATCAGCAGGCTCAGGAAGCTTACGAGGAGGATGAGGATATGCATGGTGGTGCTCAGAGAGTGCAATGTGCTCAACAATAAGTTGCTGGTAATGTGTGTGATATAGGAGCTGCATTGGCATTACTTATGTTTGGTAGATCTATTGAAGGAAGGAGCATTCTCTCTGCTATGTAGACACCTGTTCTATTAGAATATGTAGGTGGATAACATAATGATTTTGGAATATTTGTTCTCTTTTTAAAAACTGATATTGTACCGCAAGATTTATGGTTTGACGGTTTTGAGAGTACACAAAGTATGATAATGATTATGTGTTTAATTGTTCCCTCCTCCTGCATGAGATGTTGGCGGCTTTTTGACTCATTCATTAATACTATGTCTTAGTACATTTCTTATAATTTTAAGATGGGTTTGAAACCAGAAAATGCTCAGGACATGGCTGTGTCTGTTCTGTGAGCTGTTGTATGCAGTGTTTTCAAAATATTAATCTGCATTGTGTTGAGGATTGGAAGCTATTCATTTAGCTTTTATTCTATAATAATTTCTATTACCATTGACTAATTGTTAGTTTCAATATGGGTTCTGAGCATGGTGGCACAATGGGGTTGGAGTTTTATTATTATTATTATTTGTTTCACATTGTATTGTAATCTTGGACCAGTAACTTTGTGACATATCGGTCTCTGCTGAAGTGATTAGATGTTAAATTTGATAATTTGTTGCCATGCGTTTGGGTGTCTCTATTTTCCCGAATGGGGCATGCACGTGTGGAGGTATAAAATATATGGATGATATATTTGGGTAGAGGAACTAACACCTATCCTTGGAATCCTCTTCCATTTTCCTATTAAGTGGATTGATCTCTAAATTATAATATTATCTTTCCTTCTTGATCTAATTGTGTTCCTTGTGAAAATGATATTTCCCCTTCCGGATGCAAACTACTTAAGATACTTGTTTTGAGAAAGTATGTTTAATACTCACTCATGTTGATGGTTGCAGAGTGTATGCCAATGCCACTATTTCTTCTTCTTCACTGCATGATGATGATTTATATTGAAGGCGTCAAGTATAAGAAAGATAAACAAGTTAAAACGAACCTGATTGAGCTTACACTCCAGGCTAAAACTGTCTGCAGCTGCTTCTGTTCTATGGTCCCGGCTGGTGTTTGCTACTCTTTTATAACCCAATTGTTTTTAGATTCAGAATCTAAGAAACAGTTCATGAAAAAAAAAATTAAAATCAACTGATATACCAAAATGAAGATGGCACGCCAAGATTGAAAGCGCCTCTTGCCCAAAAGTCAGAAAACTGAGGAACAAAAACTCCTTTGAACTTTCTATGATCAAGAACTCTATGTGCACGCACCTTGTTCTTTGTATCATTTGGAATAAAGAAAAGGAAAAAAAGGTGTCGTCTTCAGTTCAGTAGGGGCATCTAACCTTTCCAATCCTTCGGCCCTTTGGTGTTCCCATTTCCCAGTCTGCAAGAATCGGTATCCCCTTTGCCTTTAAGTTGACCATCCAAGCCAAAAGATTTAGACACCCATTCTCGTTGTAGTCAAACTCCCGAACTTTGAGGGTCTAAGAAAGAAAGAACCCATAAATCAAATGTAAACAAATAAGCTTCATTGGGAAGGCAATGCCTGTAATAAAGTGACCTACCTCTGGGACAGAGTCAGTAACTAATGCAGTTGACATGTTTCTTTAGGCTTTAGCTCCTCAAATACTATTATTATATCCAATACAACCACCACCAGAATATATCAAATGGCCAAAGAAAATGATCTAATAATACAATATGATCGGACTAGTTGGGACCACTTTTAACAGGTCAATCAAATGGGGGTGTTTGTGTTTCATTTCACCTACACACGGATACAAACTGTAAAAGTTTCAATCTTCTGGTGGATGGATGGATTGGTATCAGGTTTTATTTCACCGCTAGCCCCGGACGCCTTTCTTCCTGCTTCTGCATAATCTTATATTATAAAGCTACCCAGCTAAGAAATATTCTTTTCATTTACCTTAAGCTTCTTTTCTTTCATTCCAATCTTCGGTTTTTTTTCTATCTTGATTCTTGATTCTGCAACCCTTTTCTTGTTGAGTGAAACTTCCTACTTTTTTAGAAGAATATGAATGGGACAACAACAGATGGCAGCAGTCATGGAGGAGGGAACATCACCACCAATATGGATCAAGATGCCATTGCTGATGTTAGTTACAGCATAGGATTTTCTCTTGCAATTCTGTTAGTACTGGTTGTCATATCTTATGTTTCATACAAATGCAACCGGTCCTCTGCTGTTTCCAACATCAATTTCTCTTCCCGTGGAAGTTCTATTTATACAACCTCCTCCACCATTGTTGATGAACTGGGTTCTGTGCCTAAAGGACTAGATGAAGCCACCATAGTCAGCTATCCCAAGTTCCTGTATTCTCAAGCCAAGCCTCACAAGGGAGATTCTTCAATCGTTTCTGGCTGCTCAATTTGTTTGGCAGATTACAGAGATAATCATATGCTTAGGCTATTACCTGATTGCGGACATCTCTTTCATCTCAAATGCATTGATCCTTGGCTAAAGCTTCATCCTTCTTGCCCAATCTGTCGTTCCACGCCATTGCCGACCCCTATGGCAACCCCTCTCGCAGAGGTGGTTCCGCTTGCTATGCACCAGAGTTGATCAGAAAGAGCCCAGAACAGTTAGCAGTCTGTAATTGTAGATTTCTTTCATTCCCTCTTTTTTAACCTTCTTTTTTCCCCATTATGTATATCAAGAGAAAAATTTTCCTCCAACATGTGCATTTTTTTCCTGCCATTTTCCTTTCTGCTCTGAAATTAATCAATCTATAATCCTAAAAAATCTGCCACGCCTGTGTGTGGATTTCTGTTCAAATGGTAAATTTTTATTCCATGCATCAAGAAAATCATCAACACACCGCAACCTTAATTCTTTTTGTGTATGAAACGAAAAATACTAAAATAGAGCAAGAAGTAACAATGTGTGTAACTGGAAAATTTACTTTACTACAGCTTGAATTCAACTCATGGCAATGAAAATAGAACAGTCTTGAGACCAAGTTTCCATATAGTCACCCGATTTCTTTTCACTTCTTCTTGATCCTCAAGAAAGTATGGGTCGAATGTTAGCCAAGGCATTGTCCAATTGACAAATGCCAACTTTCATTTGATTTGATTTGAATGTCCTGGCATAAGCTTGTGCAGCAAACTTTGAGATAAAGTCTTGATTAGGGAAATCCTACAAGTTGTACTTGGATAAAGTGGTTCCTGGGAAATTAACAGGCTGTGGAGTCTTTATCTACACCAGATAATGCACTGTCTTAATTTCTTTTTTCTCTCTTCTTTTTTTTCTTCTTTTTTGATGACTCCAAGATGTTATATGACTTGTTCATCGCTGTCATAGTAATTAACAAATGAGCTTCATCACAAGTCAACGTTCTACTACTTAATCTCATCGAGATATCAGAGCATATATTTAGTTAAAGAATTCCATCAACAAGCTTTTCCCTCCTCCGTTTCATTGTTTCCCTTCAAGCCCTTTTATACCCCACTCAATAACCTCAAATAGATATTCCAAAATCCCACGGGGAAAATGAGTAGCCCAACAGAGCCAAGAACAGATGATCCTCAAAGACGAGAAACCATACGAACTTATGGCTACTGCATCGCTGCTTCCTTTGGAATCCTTGTGATTCTTGTTTTGGTCACTTATTACTACTACGTATACATTCGAATTCGGGAGCATCCAAATCTAACTTCCATGGAAACCACAAACGGTACCAGATCAGGAAGCAATATAGATTATGAAGAATCAAATCGTTCACGGGGCCTTGATGAATTCACCCTTCTAAACTACCCAAAACTCCTCTGTTCAGAATTCAAGAAGGATTGTAAAGAAGAAGGATCATCAGCTGGAGGTTGTTCCATTTGCTTGCAGGATTATACGGACACAGATATGCTCCGTTTTTTGCCTGAATGTGGACATTTTTTTCACCTCAAGTGTGTGGATCCTTGGTTAAGGGTCCATCCAACTTGCCCAATTTGCAGAAATTCTCCTCTGGTAGCAGAGGTGCATGCTTCCCCTGCTCATTCTATGTAGATAATATAATCCAAGATATGATCATAATTTAGACGTATGTAATTGAGGGCTCGTCCCCTGCTGTTCAGATGACCAATTTGCATGTAATCTTGCTTGATCATGCATAATCTTCAAGAATTTCTTCATATCATGGGAGAGCCAAATTACCCATCACAATGATACTCCCCCTTGTTTGACCGAGTGCGTTTTGACTCTCAAAAAGTCATTGTTTTAATTTTTCTCATTGACATGATTCGTGAGTGGAAAAGTTTGCTATATTCAAATCGGAATGGAAGGACCCTTCAATAAATAATCAAACTACTTGAACAAGGACTTATCGAAAAAAAATTTCATTTCATAGTTTGAAGAAGGCCAACCCTAATAAAATACAAAATGACAGCACATGGCTGATTAATTTCTTTTCTTTAGTTGATAGAAAGAACAAGATTTCCCTTTTAATTAACATTGTTGTTTTCGGCATCTGCCAGGATCTTTAAATTGTATATATCGACATCCTGAGTTTGTAAACTACGCAGTTTTCAATTCTAGATTTATGCGCTTTTTATTAAATATTATTTCTTTCGTCGAAAATAAAATGCTCCATTTTGATTGAGAAAATTTTGATCGAAAGAGTTTAACTTAATTAGTTCATTATGAATATAATAATATCAATTTATTTATAAAATTTTAATTAATTTAATGAATATGATCTTTAATTTCAGAAAACTCTAAATACGAATGAAGATGGAAGAGTATAAATTACTCTTTTTCGTCCGGAAATGAATGTTCTATATTCTATTTTTAGGTATCCGGAATCCAATGTCTCATTTTTTAAACTTGTAAAGGTTTGATTAAGAGAGTTGACAATATAATAGTATTTTAATGAACTAAGTTAAAATTTTTTTTCATTAAAATAAGTGCAAGTCAAATAGGGATATTTAATTTTGGATGGAGAAAATATAATATATTACTCTCTTCATCCGGAATTGAATGTTGGTATTTTTATTTTGAGTTGTCTAGAAATGAATATCTCAGTCACTAAATTAGTTAAATTTTTCTTAAGTAAGTAATATGGTAAAATGTAAAATGAATTAAGTTAATAAATTTTCTTAAAATATATGCAAGTAAAAATGAAACATTCAATTTTAAACGGTTAGAATAATATATATATATATATTTATATATATACACTGAGACACATAGAAGACAAAACAACCTAGTAGAATCAAAGTGTGATTATAACTTTAGTTCGGAAAGTATCGAAATTAGTATAATTTGCAAAAGAGACACAGACAAGACGGCCCGGTGCAGTCATCATGTCCTCTGCAGTCAGGGAAAGAACTTCCCATAAATGGGTTCCACTGGTATTTTAATTTCTATCTGAATTATGATCTCTTTTCTTTTTAGAACCATCCTGCATCTTAATTTGCAGAGATTTGCCAAATCTGCTATGGATCGGAATTAAATCACAGTTTCAACGTAGAAATTATTGATACACTTGTATATGTGGCTGCAGTGCAGCACTGCAAAATTCTTGATTAGTGTAAGTATTACACTTTTGATTGTCTCCTCCATGTACAGTATAGTAAAACCTTGATTATTAATTTCCATAATTAACAATTTAATTTGGTCTCATCTGTCAAGGATCTCAATGATCATCACCTTTTAGAACATTAATTTGCCGACCAAACAAATTAGGTCTGCCTCAAAGCTTCAAGACCTCTCTATGCAAGACGAAGCGTATATAAGATACCTAATTGGTGGGTAAAATTTTCTATATAATATTATTGAATTCATTGCATACTCGTGGCCGGGATTAATATAAATATATATTGTTTAATTTCTATAATCAACTTTTTAAAAAAAGCAGAGACTAAAATATGTCTTTAATTTGTAACTAACACGTGAAATTATATAGTGGTTCCACTGTTTAATTTTTATTGGAAAAAACAGTGCCAAAAAGGGCATTTGGAATTGAAATATTGGAAATCCTACAAAAAAAAATAGGGCCATGAAACACCCACGAAATCAGCTACCCCTATATTATTCTCAAGTCTCAATCGACACTGCCTTTGTTCTTCATTAATTAGTGGAGGGGGTTGCTTCATTGTTCCCTTAGCTTGCATGACATTCGTCACTTTACAACTTTCCACTTTTAATCAATATGGTGGAGACTTAGATAAGAAATATATATATTCTTTATAATCTAACCGAGGGTAATATAAAAGTTACATATACAAAGCATCTCAAACAAGAACCCCATAATTGATTAAGCTTCTCATCAGATGATGATGATGAGGAACTCTTCATATATTTCAAGAACTTAAAAAAACAAGAAAATGGTCATTTTTGTCTGCATCAATTTGACTTACCATGGCAAGAAATTATCGTTTGCAGACTACGTATTCAGCATGGGTTTGTCCTTTGGAACCATCATGGGGATGATAATAATCCTTTGTGTTTTATGGAAATGCTTCTTTCACATGGGTGGCGCCGAGGCGGCCGGGAGGTCAAACACCGCCGCCACTTCCACCGCCGGTGGGGACGGCGGTGCTGCTGCTTCTGAAGGCCTTGATGAAGCCACTATACTTGCACTTCCTAAACTCCTTTATTCTGAATTATTATTATTATTAGCGCCCAAGTCTGATCAGAAAGGATCCGAACCC
Source organism: Parsonsia alboflavescens (assembly GCA_028571225.1). Taxonomy (NCBI): domain Eukaryota; kingdom Viridiplantae; phylum Streptophyta; class Magnoliopsida; order Gentianales; family Apocynaceae; genus Parsonsia; species Parsonsia alboflavescens. Next base: position 7,725,554 of record JAOXNR010000032.1, on the reverse strand, counting down.
AGGAGGAGTATTGCTTCGGCTTGTTCCATTTGCTTAGCTGATTACAAAGACGACCACATGGTAAGGCAGCTTCCTTACTGTGGACATCTCTTCCACGTGGACTGCGTTGATCCGTGGTTGAGGCTTCATGCAACCTGCCCTATTTGCAGAGATTCGCCATTCTTCAGTGGACACCTCCAATGAAGCCATTACAGACTATGGTCCAGCAAATCAAGGATCCACGTTTGATCCCACAAGGTTTCAAGGTATTTTTATTTTTTTCCTTTCCCTTTTTAACATTATGTTATGTAAATCAGAGTAGAATTACTATTCCCTTTTTACGAAAATTCTGATCTTTATCTATTATCTATCTATATATATATATATATATATATATATATATATATATTTATGTGTGGGACATTTTCCTGATCCATATCGAGCTATATCTTATTTATACATAAAGAACATGTACTTAATTTGTATTTTTGTCCTACACATTTCTAATCTCATAGATAATTATATGAACCAAAAGATTTGTATACTCCTTACGTCAGTAAATATAATTTGTTAGTTTGTCATTTTATAAAAATTAAAATCACTTTTTTTCTCTTCTCTAAAATGCTCTCTCGTCATCCATTCAAAAATTTGAACAACTATTTCACTATATATATATCATCAGAAGGTATCATAAAGAAAAATACCTTCAAATACCTAATTAACTAACAATAATGATATATAATTAATGACAAGAAAAGTTAGTTAGAATGATTTATATTTAATGACGGAGGACACTCCAA
>JAOXNR010000032.1:7704643-7720701 GCA_028571225.1 Parsonsia alboflavescens | reverse complement strand
TATTTCTGGAATATGACCGTTGGCGTCGGGAAGGGGCGGGGGGCGTGGAGTGGCAAAAGTAGTAGCAGCCCAGCAGGTGAAAGAAAGGAGATCCAAAAGCAGAGGCAGATAAGAAAGTGAGACTTGAGAGAAGCTTTTGCAGTACGGGTGGTAATAATTTTTTGTTGGACTTCTTGGGCCCAATGGGTTGCCCAAAGTTGGAAGGGAAAGGTTACTTTGTCTTTTCATCCTTTTTGGTGAATTTACAGGTAGGCCGTCATGCCACTACCTATATTTCCTTCATTCCTTGCATGGCGACTGTTTCAAGACAGAAAAACTTAGACAAGAATGGAAATTATTTAGATCTTTTGGTTAAAGATTAATCACAATGGTATAAATCTGACTGAGTGGGGGTTGTCCTAATGGCAAACCCGTTTGGTATCCGCTGCGAGAAGTCTTGGGTTCGAGCTCTGCAGCATATTCCCTCCCCCGAAAAAAATTAAAAAAAAATCATATAAATCTGATATATTATAATATAAAATATACAGGTATCTGATCATTATAATTAATAAAAATAATAATAAATTAGAGGACTAATATAAATTACAATAATTCAATCTAATTTATTTTGAATATATGATAAAATACTATATTCTTTTATTTATTATATTATATACAATAATAAGGACAAAAATTTAAGGAAAATTAGACACTTTCATCCTTAAAGTTTTTTTTTCTACCTTTATTATCCCAAAACATTTTACGATCTGCTATTATGAGGTCTCCGTCCATCCCTAAAGTTTAATTCTAAAATCAATTTCATAATTAAAGTTTCTTTTCTATCTTTATTATCACAAAACATTTTACGATATGTCATTATGGGGTCTCCATCCATTCCAACCATTACTTTGCAATTTTCAAAACAACATGTTGTTAGTTAGAGACAAAAAAGACTTTAACTTGTTTCCTTCCAAAACCAAAATTACTTTTATGACATTTAATCATTTAATCATTTCATCAAACACTTTTTTAACATTAAATAGATCTCCAATATCCCAACATCCAACTAAATTAGCCATTATGGTTATTCTCCCTACATGATTAACGAGGGGAGGTATATCCTTAACTCCAAAAAGTCTCCAAATAGCATATTCTACATTCATGGTTGCTTTTTTAGATTTTTCTCGACAGGCAGAGGCATCATTGTGGAAAGAAAAATTTCACAATATAGGGAAGTGCTAAGAGCATTATTTGATGGGTACAGAATACATCGAGATGTGTATGAGAGTAACATAATCATTGAGCATGTGTGTGATTTAAAACCTTATAATGCAAAAAGTTATGTCTTACTCTCAAGTTGGTATGCACATTGTGAAAAATGGGACATGGACCACATGATGAATAAATTGAGAAAAATAGTTCAAGACATGGGAATTACAAATAATGGTTAAAATAAACAAAGACTTCATAATGGCAAATTGTAACATGTTTTGGGACAATAAGGATAGGAAAAAAACTTTAAGGATGAAATTATTTTTAGTGTCAAACTTTAGGGATGAAATTGGCTAATCCCACTTTAAAAGTCTCTTTTGCCTCTGACTAAAGGGCACTTAAAAGCAAAGATGGACAAAGAATCCAGAATAATAGATCGTAAAATTTTTTGGAACAATAAAGGTAGTAAAAATAATTTTAAGGATGAAACTGATTTTAAAATCAAATTTCAAGGATGAAATTGATTAATTTTCCAAAATTTAAATTACGATTCTTAGAAATTTGGATCTAATATATTTGTAGTTACTGCAGAGATTTAAAAATTAGAAGTAATTTTTTCGACTTATTTGAGCACATTCAAAATAAGAAAATCAAAACATTATTAATTATTGTACAACTTACATCACATGCAATAATAAGGATACAAAATTTAAATTACGATTTTTAGAAATTTGAATCAAATATATTTGTAGTCACTAGCTACTAGTGATAGAGAATTAAAAATTAGACATATCTTCTACTTATTTGAACACATTCAAAATAAGAAAATCAAAACATTATTAATCATAATACAACTTAAAAATAAAAAGAAATACTTTATTTTAACAATTTGTAAAATTTAGTTTTTGTTTGTATTTATACCATACAAATACTTAGTTATGTAAAATATACATTCTAGTAATTATAATGATTTAGAAAAAACATGATTTGTCTGATCTGACCTTTGACATTAAACAGAAAAGCCTTAGTCTGCTCCTATGCCGGCCTGGTCAGACTTGGCCAAATATAGGTCAAGCTACAGGTCGTCTAGTCTATTTCTACCAATACTTGTGAAATTACCTCTTTTTTTTGTTTGTTTCCAAACCTTCTTAGTTTGCAAAATTACTTGAAGTATATTTGGACAATAATTTTAAATTAAAAAGCATTCTTGTTAAAAATAAAAATTAAATTTATTTGAATAATTCCCCTCCCCCTATTTGATGAATATTACCTTTTTTTTTAAAAAAAACAAATAGAATTACTAAAGGAACGTGTGTGAAACACATATGTTTAATGAAAATTAAAAATAATTAAGATTTTTATTATTTATATTAGTTTTAACCATTAAAGGGTGTACTTCAAAAGAAATTCAATATCTTTTTAAAGTTAAAGAGAGGTTTTTTTTTTTTTTTCTTTAAGTAAAAAAAGAAAGAAAGAAAGATAATCCGTATGTATAAAAAGTTACTTTTTATGATTTTCACGTATCCACATATTCTTAACCCTTACATGTATAATAGATTTGATTGCACTTACACTGTACAAAAATCAACTACTATAAATTATTGAATGGACAAATAATGTCTAAAAAAAAAGAAAAATCGATTTGGATTCTCCCTCGATAACTTTGACTTGTCTTTACCTTTATTTTTCCTAAAATCCATTTATTTTATTATACCAATATATTTATTGCAGTATTTATTTGTTAATATTCCATCGTAATTGTTTGTAAAATCTAAATTTATGGAAAAATATTAAAACTAAAAGTTTTTTCATCTTCATAAGAAGAATTATTTAACACCATAGGAAGGTGAAAGTATCTTTTTTTGTGTGTGTGTGTGTGTGAAAATTGCAAGAAATGACTCCAAAAGTATCTTTTTAAATGTTTGAGTCATTAACTCTAGTCTTTAGCTAAGATTGGCCTAAAGTTCCTTAGGATAAGAAAGAAAAAGATAAATGTCTTTCTACTTTTTAAATAAAATTTGCATAAATAACTTTCCATTTTTTATTCTAAGCTATGCAATTATATAAATAAAAATGTTAGGACGGACACACCAATAATAATAATAATAATAAATTAAGATAATTCCGGGACACAAAAAAGATGGAAGATTAAAAGGTGTTAAGTAACTTTAGGGGTTTTTTTTTTAAAAAAATTATACTTGTTTTGAAAAATTATTTTATAGCAAAATTATGTGTTTCGAATATTCTATCATATCTTTTGTATCACTCATAATAAATATACACAATGTATTTTTATAGATATATTTTATGAAGAAAACTTGAAAAAATACATCGAACCCTAAAATACTTAATTTTTATAGAGTAGTATATATTATTATAGAGTATCTTGAGGCTCCAATTCTTGTTTTTAGAACAATTCTTGATAAACAACTTTCTAAACGCAAAATAACAATCTGAACTATTACCCATCCATCGAACTAGGAGACTAACCAAACAGGTTTTATAGTCAGCCCGCATTTTTTTGAAGAATCCTGCATCCATGGGCAGACGTTCTTTTTCAAGTACCTTAACATTTTTTTTTCGATCATAATGGTCCCTTTTCATTATTTTAAATTTTTTTTAGATCCTTTAAAATTTTATGAGCTGCTATTTTGATTATTTTTGCTGGAAAATTTATTTTTCAGTCAGGATCAACATTTATCTCTGTTCCTTGACTATCTTAGGAATGGTGTTTTGGAAATGCTGCTATGTAATTTCATTTTTCTTTTTCCTGTTTCTCATCCACCTGGGGCGGACTTCACTAGGAGAATCGAATTCCTATTGAAACAATAATTTTGCTTACTTCCTTTTCTACTCTCATCTGCATCTTTTTTTAAAAATTTTTTATCAATCTTTTGCGTACTTTTCATTCGCAAAGAACATCCTGCAAGAATGTCAATTGAAATTCACATACTTAAAGTCCAATAAATTTGTACAGTCTATTAGTCTTTAGAAACTTTCCCTCTTCATCTCTTATCACATCGTTTTTTACAACACCGGTTCGTTTCAATTTTTCAATTTATAAAAGATATTGATTTTTTTTTCCTATATTTTTAAATTTTTATATTTCATGATCTACTAGTGGGAATGTTGACGACGACGTATCATTAACACATTAGATATCATGGTCAAATTGGTCATCGCTGGACTGTTTGCACATCAGAAGTTCCGAAAGAACTTTTTTAGCTAGATTAGCAACGATACAATATCATTTTATTTTGGCACATTATGTTGGTTAAAGGCGGTGGATTTTAATTCTTACTTAATCCATTCACAAATTCTACAACTTTTTGAAGAAATAAATACAAGATATTTTTTCCTCTTCATGAGCTTCTAGGTTTTGCAATCTCCCTAATGAAAAAAATGAAGAATTAATTCGAGAATGTTGGATGAACTGGCTTGATGCTTTGGAGTGGTGCTCCTACCTCGGTATTACTACCTTTAATACTGATGATGAGGATGAAGAAGAGGTTAAGGAGCTCTCTCTCATACTTATCAATCTTTAGATTTGTTCATTCCTCTGTTCCTCAATTGTGACTGTCCACAATAATATTCATCCTACTTCCTTCAACAATCTCCCATAAAGACATTTGAGGATAGACACACTATAGATTTCCAAATCGGATAAAAGGCAGAAAAAAAATATAGTAGAATTTTCAAAACACCCTTTATTATATGGTTTAAAAATAGAGTTAAATTTTACTCCTAATTAAAAAATGAATTTTTTAATAAAAAGAACTAAAATGTCAATTCATAAAATCTTAGATAATCTAAAATGTTAAAAATAATTAAAGGAAACCATTATGGTCAAAATAAAAATGTTAGGGCACTAAAAAGGCTATTTTCCCCATTCTAAATCTTATTTTCAGAACTGTTTTCCCATTTTTTACACACAGTGTTTTTCAGATAATAAAAGGAAAAGGAAAAACCAAAAAGAAAAGTTTGAGGACTGAGAAACTTCAGTTCACTTCACTGGTAAATATTTTACATTTGGCTAATCATTTTTCCCCTTCAAATCCCCATAACCGAGAGTTCAAGGAACATGATAGCATTGCAAGAATAGCATCATATATAGGTGAACTCTTTCATGGGTAGTTTTGGAATCCGCAATGTACGCCATCTTCGTATAAATATCTTGAGCAGCAGTAGCATTAGCCTACAACCCTTGCTGCCTTGTCTGATTCCCCTATCTTCTCTATGCAATTCCAGGTTTGGTTATTTCCTCGCCCACACAGATATTCAAATTCATCCAAAACCAAGAATGCTTATGATTTGACACTTTTGTTTATACATATATGTAGGGCGTGCTGTACTCTTACTGGAAGTGATTGCAGTCAAGTTGGTGATATGGAGCAAGTTGCCTTTGATGACTCTCAGGTGGTTGTGGCAAACCCTCTGTCACTTCGAAACAAAATTTCCTCAATCCGCCTTGATGGGCCTGCAAAGCTCCAGGTTTCATTTTGTCTACTTTCTGATTTAATTAATTCTTGATGTTTATTTTCTTGTAAAGATTTAATTTTTGTGATCAAGAATTCTATTGGTATGGTACTTAGAATGTATAATCCTGAGATTTGTTAAAGAAAAGCAGAAAATTATATATCCGATGAACTTTCAGTTTATGTGGTGATGGTTCAAGACTTGAAGTGTAAAGTTAAACTTTTATCATAATGGAAATTTTGAAATACATCTTGTATTCAGTGCTGTGAGAAAGAGAGACAATTCATTTGAATAATGACCAGTCAAGTGAAATTTAAGACTTTCGGTAAGAATTCCAAGAATTTCAAGATGGATGTTGGGAGTAAATAACGTGTTCATGGCTGGAAAAGAGAGAGAAAAATAGAATGATCGTGTCTCAAGGAATGAGTTTACAAGTTATAGTTTTTCGTACTCAATGTGAATGACATTCTGGTGGGAGTATTATATCTGAATTCTTTTGTCCTTGCTTTTGGTCTATCATGTCTCTCCGCTGGGAAACTAAAGTCTTCATTCTCGGTTGCTTCATGTACTAATTGTATATATTCACCTAAATTTCCAGATAATTGCAGATTTTGATGCTACATTGACTAAGTACTGGGTTGATGGATGTCGAGGACAAAGTAAGTTATTTGCTCTTCTCTCCTCTAGAATGATTCTTCTATCTGTACATTTTATCAGTTTTTGTATGCTTGATATCACACTGGAGAGATTGAAAGATATTGATAATAATTGATCCTTAAAGTTTTTCTCTTTTCTAGGGTGAAAGAAACTGAATCTTTTTACCATTCCTTTTGAATTGAATGATTGATTTGAGCCAAAAAACATCAAAATGCAGGCAGTCATGGGCTTCTGCAGCAGGGAAATTCTGAATATGATGAGAAGAGGCAGAAATTGCTCGAATATTATCATCCGTTAGAATTTGACCCAAATATTCCCCTCGATCAGAAAGCAAAACTCATGGAAGAATGGTATGAAACTTGAATGTCATTACTTATTAGGACTCAGTGTTCCATTTCAGACAAGTCATCAAATTTAAAGTTCATAAACCAATATGTTACAAGTCCATGTGACAAGGGAGGAAAATGATTATTCTATAAAATTTAAGAATGCAACTAGTCTCCCCAGTATTACTTTAATTTTTTAATTATTTATATTAATCCCGTTGGTTCTAATTGGATTTAGTTCCTGAAGCTGAAACTATTATTACTGCAGGTGGGGAAAAACGCATGCACTTCTTGTTGAGGGAGGCCTTAACTATGATGCTATAAAGTCATCTGTGGCTAATTCAAAAATTACTTTCAGAGAGGGTGTAGTTGAACTCTTTGAGCTTTTGGAGGTACATCTTAAATGTAGTTCACCTGTTTTTGAAGATTTCTTATGGAAGTAGTGTTAGAAATCTGCTCCTGTCAGTTTCTGGTTCTTCATAGGAAAATTTCTGCCACAAACACATACGCATGATGTCAAGAATGGATTACCGTGCAACTAGTGGTGAATTATAATATATGAAAGGAATAAATAATATAAAAGTCATGTTCATGGAATATTGACATCATGAAGAACTTCTGTGTATGAATTCAAAAGCTTTGGTTTTCTTACCTGCTATCATGGTTCCTGTTTTATTAAGCTGACACCGAGGAATTAGTGGTGTCAAACTTAGTTAATTGAAGCAAGAATTTTGATAAACTGGAGTATTTATAGGATGAGCATTGCCTAAGTTTCCTTTTTCTCCTTTGCAATATGCAGGAGAGACAGGTCCCTATTCTTGTATTTTCTGCTGGTCTTGCCGATATAATAGAAGAGGTCAGTCTCTTTTGTACCTAAGGTGGCTAGTACACATAAATGACTTAAGAGGCAACGCTTGGCAGTTCACTGTAATAATGCCTCTTGGTTTCACATCTGCCAGGTGTTTCGGCAAAAAATTCATAGATCCTTTAAAAATGTCAGGATTGTATCCAACCGCATGATATTTGGTGAGAATGGCCAGCTAGTGGCATTTAAAGGTATTGTTATCCATACCTCTACCATCTGGTTAGGGCTCTGTTCCTCTATCCGCAGTACATGACAATTACTTTTTTGCTGTTTCAAGTATCTTGTTCTTTTCTCTCTTTTACTAGGAAAAATGCATTGGGGACTTTGAAAGTAGAATGTTATTCCACCATCCATGTAAGAGGGAAAAAAATATTGCCTGTTTCTAGTAACTTGATCTGTTCCATTTTCACTTAAAAAGTGTAATTTAATCATATTTTCCTACTTGATATGTGTATGTGATTTGCTTATATAGTTCCATCCATTTACCATATATTTTTACTACAGGGAAGACAATTCATGTTCTAAACAAGAACGAGCATGCTCTTGATATGGCTGAGCCTGTTCATGAGAAAATAGGTGATGCAAATGGACCAAGGGAAGACAGTTCCTTGGTAAAGAAGAGAACTAATGTTCTGCTTCTAGGTGATCACATCGGAGACTTAGGAATGTCGGATGGTCTGAACTATGACACACGGATTTCTGTGGGATTTCTGTGAGTATATATATATAAGGATTCTCTCCTATACTTTTGCTTTTTTTTGAGGAATTTCTGTTGAAGTATATATAAGGATTCAGTCATATAAAAGAGAAATTCAATTGTCGTAAGCCTTGCTAGATTAATGGTAAGTAGCAACACTTGGGTCTGGGAGGTCTTGAGTTTGAGACATGTTGAGGATAGGTGAGGTGCCACTGTTGATCCTCGAGGGGAGGGGTATAGGGAGGATTAAGGGAGGGATGGGTGTAAAAATAAAAAAGGTTGAGAAAAAAAAGAAGAGAAACTCAATTATCCAAGATGGTTCTCATATAGTTTAATTTCAGTTTCCCTGGAATGATTATAGTGACTGAATCCAACTTGATGTCATGTAGATTCTATCAGCAAACAAAAGTTTTTGCGTGCCAGAGCCTTAATAAGGTGACTCTAAAGTGTAAAACTATGCTTTGCTTCTGGGAAATGTGCCCTTTTCCTTGATAGAACAGTTGAAATTGTCCATGAGGAATCAGCCTTCGAGATAGTAATATGGACATATTAACCTAAGGGGAGGAATGCCGTATTGTTGAATTTTTATTTTTATTGTTATTTCCTTTTTTCTCTTATTGCTTGCGTAATTTCTTTTTGGTACCGTTCAGTTACTTTGCTTTATAATTTCTTTCGTAGGAATGACAAAATTGAGAATTCTCTTGCCACTTATAAGGAAGCCTTTGACGTGGTGTATCTGGTAAGTGAACATATATATATATATATGTCAGGGAATGAGTTATGAATGCTCTTTTGTTCTTTGCTCTTGTTAACTCTTTCAGTAGCCTTCACTCTTATGGTTAGTTAGCTAACTTAGCTTCATCTCCAGAGAAGCATCCAAGCCGAACAATCTTAGTTGCACCACACACAGAAACAAAGAAAAAGAAAGAGATACTCTAAATCATTGTGAATCTTTCACCTGGTTCTTCAGTGCTCCTCAAGAGAACTTATTGATCCTCCCCTCCCCTCACCTTTCCTCTCCTCCCCTCCACCCCACTCCACCATATACACAGATGAAAGAGAAAACTGCTGGATACCTGGTCATAAGTTCATAATTTTGCTCATCTGCACTGCAATTCACACACTGGCACTGAGGGAATTTTTTTTGGAATCTACCAGCTCAATGGTTTCCTTCTTGATTGGCAGAATGACGCATCCATGAGGGGAGTAGTCAAGCTTGCTTCCCAGCTTTGCTCAACAGAAATGGTGTAGCGACGAGTTACATTCTCATTTTTTCTGAGAATCAGCTTCAGCTATACTCTTTTCACAATTTTTTCAACTGTTAGCATCTTCACATAGGATTCAGAGAATGTAGTGGTGATATTTTTCTCAACCTTGTGCTTACTCAAGCACCTTTCATATTCGACAAGTACATTTCTGCAGCTTTACTTGTAAAAGGTAATGCTCTCTCCAGTTCAGGATATTTGGCTTCTTAAATTAAAAGGATGACGAAAACAATAAAAATTTTATACTTGCTATGAAGATCAAATACTTGTAGGGAATTGTGTATTAGACTAAATTTAGTCACTAAATACAGGTAAAACGAAGATTACCTCAGATTAAGGTCTTCTTTTAAGAGTGAAATGGGAAATAGCAATACAGACTCGTAATATAATAGTAAAAGGCTTTCTTCTGTTATTAACCTAACATTGACATCCTGACTGACTCCAGCCAGAAAAAAAAGGTCTGGAAGTACTGGAATTTCAACCATTTACAGCAACATCCCTCTTAATATTTGTCAATACTTTGGACACTACAAGTAGAAGAATTAAGAAAAGAATCGAGCCTATTCACAAGTCACGCAAATGGGCTTCCAGGAAACACAAAAATCCTGATAGGGGGTTAGACAGGAACAGTCATAATTCTCTCATATTGCCACAGAAGCTGAAACTTCCATTGCTTTCTCCACCTGAGAGCAAGACTCTGGCACTGGTTGCAAACTCTTGGTATAATGGAATTCAATTTGTAGCCGGTGGTGGAGAGGTGTAGAGGCCATCAGGCCTTTCTTGAGATCAACCTGTAATTCCCTAATGGGAATTGCAGCCAAAAAACTCTTAATGTACTCCTTACATGAGTCTTTCCCTTGGCACAAAATTTTTGATTTGCCCTCATTATTAGCAACAGTTTCTCCTTCAGAAGCGATGACGTCTTTTGGGTCAGTTTGTGGAGATGATACCTTATCACTGGCAGGTTTATTATCACCTGACTTTTGAGTTTCCATTGGTACTCGATGGATTGTTGTGTCTCTGTCAAATTTGAGAATAAATGCTTGGTTGCAGCCCTCAAAAAGCCTCTCCCCTAGTGTGTCAATAATGTAGTATGCCTCCTGTTCAACCTTAAGGATGAAAAAGTGATCATTCCAGCTTACAATATAGATCACTGGGTCAGCATTGATGGAGGCATCAGGAACAGACTGAGAGATCTCATCCCAAATGTTATCAAATGACATGGCACCTTGAAGAAAATCGAATTCTCCTTCTTCTATTCCTTCTGGATGGAAGAACCCGATGAAAGACTTCTCAGAGACTACAGAAAGGGGACGAATTTTAGCCTGAAGGATAGTCTCAAGATCAAAATGCTTGTCAGGGAACCGTTCCCTATATGTTTCATTTTCACATAGATTTCTCCACTCCAATGAACCTTCTCGGATCAAGCTGTTGAGTTGGGACTTAATGGGCATCTCATCACGATTGGACTGGAACCAATCAGCAATAACAGCAACCAGAGCAGTGCAGGCACTCTCACCTGCAGCTCTTTCGCTCCTCTGATCAATTGAAGAAAAAAAGACCTTGGCTTCAAGCTTCAGGTGCCCATCTCGGCTTAATAACTCCTTCTGCTCCCAGCTACCAACAGTAAAACTGTCTTCTCCAAATTGAGAAATTGAGAGCTGATTTTCTTCAGCTTTGCAAAGCTGCCAGAAAGTTACATTCTGTTAAAACAATTTTCTCAAAAGAATGGAAATAGATAAATAGTAAATAAATAACTATATATAACAACTTAAGGTGCAGGGAAAGGAATGGATAGAACACATACCCCAAAATTGGATTCATCAGAGGAACTAAGTTGTCTACGATCATGATCAATATCGTCCCCACCTTCATCCCCATAATACTTTTTCAGGAGAGGCTCTCCTTTTACCTTAGAAGTTCTGAAGCTCAACTTCCTCTTTTTCCAGGGAAGAATTCTGCGAATTGGGCTATGGCGGGAGGACTGGCCAACAGCTGATGCAGTTGACTCCTTATATGAGTTCTCTGAATCTGTTATTTTATGGGTATAATGGACCAAATCCTCATCTTCACTACTGCTTCCGTTGGAGTAAAACAAAATTCCAGCATGGTTTACATATGCAAGTGTACCATAACTGAATGACTTCTCAATATTTGAATCCATCCCTTTTTCTGATTCCCCTTCCTCAGTATCATCAAGTGAATCTGTATCAAAGGGGTAGATGTATTGAGCATCATCGCTTCTGATTGAACTCTTTCCATCACTTCCCTCCTCTTCATGGCGTTCCTTCTTTGCTCTTCCAGTGGATAATTTTCTGAATATTTTCATCTGTCTTGATGCTGTTTTCACATCTTTCTCTGGGGACGAAATTTCACCATTACTGGGTGATGGTGGTACAGAAAGCACTAATTCTGAAGGTTCCCGGATAGTCCTCATCTCTATAAAGCTAAGAGACAACTGTAACAAAGACAAAGTATATATCTAGTCAAATATAAGGATAACAAAGGAGACAATATGCATAAAATGCAAGCCAAAGAAAATTAAAACGATAAGCTGGGAAGTTTTCAATAATTTGCTTACACTCAAGGAAGATTTAGTCTCATTGTTGAAATTGGATGTTTGCAGAGGAATGTTAACTTCAATTTCTTTTTGATCAATTGCAGAACTAAAGCTTGCAAGGTCCAATGAGGCAGCAGCAATAACAGGAACCTTGTCATTTTGTCCTTGGTTTGAGACCTAATGCACAGAGCAAAGCAATTCAACTTCTGAATATTTCATGGAAGGGAGAGCTTCAAGCAAAAGATATGAACACTACAGAGATATAAATACTGAATTCAAGAAAATAATGGTAGAGACAATTTTGCTTCTCAGAGAAATATGCTACAGTGGCCTAGCTTGATAGTCCATTTTCTTTATTAATTTCTTTTTCTCCAGCCAAAATATCAGTCTTGATAAAAAAATTGATGATGTCTAGTAGTATTATCATTATTAATCTATATGAAAAGAAATAAAATGGTAATAAACCTTAGAACAGCATTACACAACCACCACAAGACAAATTCATTACTGGGCCCAGTCAGGCAGACAAAAGTCAGGGATATTAATCATATTAGAAAGCAACACCATCAAAACTCCAGTTCATGTGTTGAATAGTATCTTCCAATTAGAAAGGTCAAGAATAGAGGGTCTGAAATAATCTTCAGAAATTTGTGGCTCAGTATAAGCTCTCTCTTTCCTTAATGGTCCATTTAATTATTAAAAAAAAAAACCTGTCTTGACAAAGAGTGAAAAGAGTCTGGAGAATGTATTCCACTAACATATTTTGGCAAAAAAAAAAACAGTGCACCTTTTAAGGGAAACAAATACTGGAAAAGAAAAAAAAAATTTTAAAAGAGGTCATTATGTGATTAAACAGCAATCTTAATATCCTTGACTTCAAGGAGAGGATCATCTAGAGATTAATAGTCTTCCATCCCAGAAAAAACTACCCAATTCTAGAATGGTTCTAATCTAAAGAAAAACACTTTGCCAAGCCAGCAGGGAACGAAGAGAGAGAGTAAAAGAAAAGGGGGAACCACCATAGTGAAAGACTTCAAATAATATCAGTTTTCATAAATCAGAGGTCAAAACTCGCTGTTGCCCCCGAATAAAGATATGGTTAGACAGTTTGTTTTGCGGCAATTAACAGATATGTTTATTGCAAATAATTGGTGTAATATTCAATTCTTGATATTAGTCGGAGAGATAAAAAGAGATGGAAGGGGGAGTATCCAAGGAAAATAGAACATCCAAAATTCCAAATTGAGAACTCACATTGAAGACAGTGAAGGCAACTTTCCATGGATGAAAAGCACCCTCTTTGTGAGCTGCGAAATTGCAAACACTCTGAAACTCTTCATTCCACTCAACAACTCCATCTTCTCTCAAGGGTTCTTCCTTCGTGAAATTCCTTTTGATACTTCTTCTAAAAGAACTCAAACTCAAAGCATTACCCTTTGATCCTTCCCATTTAACCTCAACCGCAATTCTTGCATAGTCTTGGAGAACCCTTGACATCTCATCCCCACCTTCCGGCAAAACATTAAAACCCTTCATTTTGTGGACCATGATCATGACCTCAAATTTCTTGGATGACAGCGGAGGCCAAGGCCTCCACTTCATCATTTTCACTACCATCTTCTCAAGATAAACAAAAATTCAGATATCAAAAGGGGCCGGTAAATATGATTTGTGTCTGTCTTGTCTGTATTAAAAATTCAAGAACTAGGGAAGTGGAAACGAATTAAGGAGGGATTAAGAGGATAGAATCCAGAATTTTATCAAAGAAGAACGAATTCTGAAAGTTAGACCGGAAACAGAAGAGAGATTATCAGAGAGATTGATGAGAATTTGCTAGATTTCAATGATCTGCAGAGCATAGTTTGCTGTGATTAAAGAGAGAGTGAGAAATACAAAGATGGGGATTAAGGGGCCGGCCGTGCTAGTTGGACTAAGACATCTAGGAAACCAACGTCTCTATTTCTACTGCGCCAGGAAACTTTTCCGTTTTTGCACAATTGCCCTCCTTTCTCTGTCTATTTAATATTTGGGTACATTATTATACAATTTAACTTGAAAATTTCTTGATCAATAATAAATTATTGTTGTTTGGGTGGCATTATTTTATGATTTATTTTTTAGGGCTTTTTATATGGAAAATTATGATATGAATGGAGTTCGGGTCCGGGTTCAGTCCAGGATGCATGTATATGTGGTAATATACCTTTTTATTTTAGAATAGTATTGTCATTTTTTAAGATGAGAAAGGTTACCTTTAAAAGTGTAGAGAAACTTTTTCAATTTTGCACATTTGCCCTCATTTCTTTATCTATTTAATATTTGGGTAAATTTTATACAATTTATCTTGAGAATTTCTTGATCAAGTTATTATTGTTTGGGTGGCATTATTTATGATTTATTTTTTAGGGCTTTTTATATGGAAATTTATGATATGATCAGGTCCAATTCCAGGTCCAAGTTATGTATATGTGGTAATATATCTTTTTATTATAGACTAGTATTGTCATTTCTTAAGATAAGAAATGTTACCTTTTAAGTAGAGAGAAAATTTTTCATATTTGCCCTTCTTTCTCTATCTATTTAATATTTGGGTACATTATTACATAATTCACTCGAGAATTCCTTGATCAAATTATTATTGTTCGGGTAGCATTATTTTATGATTTATTTTTTGGACTTTTTATATGTAAAATTATGATATGAATCGAGTCTCAGTCCAAATCCATGTATATGTGGTAATATATCTTTTATTTATTTATTTTTTATTTTAGAGTAGTAATTGCCATTTCTAAGATGAGAAGAGTTAGCTTTTAGAGTCCAGAGTAACTTTTCTATTTTTGCACAATTGCAATCCTTTTTCTGTCTATTTAATATTTGGGTACATTATTATACAATTTCACTTTGGAATTCCTTGATCAAATTATTATTGTTTGGATGGCATTATTTTATGATTTCTTTTTTAAGGCTTTTTATATGGAAAGTTATGATATGAATCATGTCTGAGTCCAAGTCCATGTATTTGTATGTGGTAACTTATGTTTTTTTATTTTAGCGTAGTAATGACCATTTTCTAAGATGAGAAGTATTAGCTTTTAGTTTACAGAGTAACTTTTCCATTTTTGCACAATTGCCCTTCTTTCTCTATCAATTTAATATTTGTTCACATTATTTTACAATTTCACTTGAGTTGAGAATTCCTTCATCAAATTATTATTGTTTGGGTGACATTGTTTTATGATTTATCTTTGAGGGGTTTTTATGTGGACGGTTATGGTATGAATCAAGTTTAGGCCGAGGTTCATATATACGTGGTAATATTCCCTTTTTATTTTAGAGTAGTAACACTATTCTCTAAGATGAAAAGAGTTAACTTTTAGATTAAAGAGTGACGGGTTTGACTTTAAACTAAGAGTTCTATATCTTCACATATAAACTTGATCTGTATCAAAAATTTTATTTCATATTGGGTAAAAATAGCAAATTATTTCATGGACCAATCTTTATAATTGTGGTCCTAAATAACGAATAAAGCAAAAAACTATCATCTTATAAAGATTTTTATAATTGCGACTAAATTAGGATTCAAAAGCTCTTATATAAATATATATATATATATATATATATATATATTTATACACACACACAAAAGTACAAAATCAAGAAAGAAGGTATATCATATATTCCCTTGGTCCTAAAATAAAATTTTTTTTGAAATGATTGTTTTTTCAAATATAATTTTTTTTAGTGATGTCCGAGCCAATTTACACGGGTCACTGCACCCACTTGGTTGTCTCCAAAGGGACAAATAATGTATTTTTAAAATAAAATATTAAAAAAAATGTATTTTTCTAAGTTTTACCTTCCATTTATCTTGAGGATAGAAATCTGTTCATAAATGAGGAAAATAATTAAATTTTAAGAGTATTTTAGTATAATATAGTTGAATTTAAATATTTTTAATTTTTATGAAATGGTGAATAAAGACTTTTACACACACACACACACACACACACACATATAT
>JAOXNR010000032.1:7688936-7704543 GCA_028571225.1 Parsonsia alboflavescens | reverse complement strand
AAATTATTCATACAAAGAGATAATATCACATTAATTCCTACTCATAAGAATAATATCTCTTGATAAATAATTAAGGAGGTAGGAAGACAATAAATAAATAAAACACTTTATTTATTAATAAGATAATTACAGGCTCTAGGGCATACTAATATAACAAGAAGATTGGGGGACGTTCTCGTTTCTTTAGTTTGAAGAACTTGAACAAGACCAGGAGACCATCCGCTTGCTTGCGTGTCCCAACTCCCATGTATAGTTTATGAAAGAGCGTTGCCAAACGATAATCCAATTGGGTTCGCCAAAATAAAGCCCAATGAATAAAAAAAATTGACAGTATAATTTATAAAGCTTACAGACAGCTCACATTACCTTTCAAATAATCTATAACATTCACAAGTAATAACTCATATCACCTTTGCAAATAACCCGTATTAGTTCAAAACAAATTGTACAGTAGGAAACAAAGAAACTACATCGAAAACAACTCATAATAACTACAAATATATTTAGATAACTCACAAACAACTCATATATGACTGTTTTTCCTTCCTTCATATAGATTTAATCTTTGTAAAGAAAATAGAAGAAAAATGAGATTTTTTTCTTTTTAAATAACATAAAACAAAGCGAAAAGAGGTCAAGACTTTTGTTATAAGACATGTACAACTAAGAAAAAAAAGGTGAAACCTTTTAAAACTCTATTTTGATAATATACTCAAAACATAAAAAATAAAAATACCTATTCATTTTTTAAGATGAAAATCAACTTTTTTTTCCTTCATAAGATTCAATCTTTGTAAAGAAAAGAGAAGAAAAATCAGATTATACAAACTTTCAAGCAATTAGTAGCACTTATAAGTAACAACCTGTATCACCTTTATAAACCTTTATAAACAACTCTTATTACTTGAAAACAACATGTATAGTAGGAAATAAAGAAACTGCATTGAAAATAACATTTTTTGCCAAAATGATTCAACATTTGTAAAGAAAGGAGAAGAAAAATTAGATTTTTTTATAAAAAAAACAGACAACAAGGGAATTGAGTGAACTCAGCTGTTTTCTTGCTACAAGTGAAGAATTACAAATACTAAAAGTTTTATTTATTGATTTATCATGAAACATTGTGATGAACGGTATGGGTTGCAAATGGAATGATTCATATTCCAACAACCCGTGATAGAAGATCAACAATCAATATATTTGATTTTATTTATGAGTTATTTATCCTTGTTTGAATTTTCAATTAAAGGGACAATTTATATCGAATGATAAACAATCCGTATCTTTTTTTTAGTTACAAGTTATTCAGTATATCCCATCAATTTCATTGGTAATACGGTTTAAAAAAATATTCTCTTCACTAAAATTTGAACAATTTTTAAGTGTAGTCAAATTTTAAAAAACATATCCATTTTGGTTAAAAAAAAAATTGCCCCAAAATCTTTCCCTATTCTGTCAAATCCCACAAAACAAAGTTACCCGTTGCGAATTTACCATTTGAAGTCGAATGATCCAAAGTGGTTGATGCTTCCTTATTCTCCAAGTCACTCGCGAAACAAAATGTAATTATTGGGCTTTATTTTGGCGAACCCGATCCGATATTGGATCCTCGTTCGGAAACCCGCTTTCGTAACCTACCCGTAGGAGTTGGGACGCGCAAGCAAGCGGATGGTCTACCGGTCGTGTTCAGGTTCTTCAAACTGAAGAAACGAGAGCGTCCCCCGGTCTTCTGTGAATTCTTCAGGGTCGCAACGGGCAGACAATCTTAACGGCAATAAAATCAAAGATGATAGTCGAACTTCCGCGCTTAACCAAGTCTCTTCGTTCCCCTTTCGACGTCGATCAAGCGTATCTCCAACGAAGAATCATCCTCCAAAACCTCAGTTCTCGCAGGTACTTCATCAATTTCATTGCATTTTCCTTCTTGTTTGTTTGAATAATTTATAATAATTTCGTTCCCTGCTCTTTCAGTTCTTCAAAATCTAATCAGGAATCAGAACTCGCTCGAAAGATTGTGTATAACTGGGATGAAGGTACTGTGGACACACACACATTATTCATTTCTAAATATGAAGTAATATTTTGATTTGATATTGTCATTATTTTCTCTTGCCTTACAGCGTCTATTGAAGTGCGGCAAGTGTACAAGCAATTTATTGCTGCTGTGGTGGAGATGATGGATGGTATGGTGTCGGAGGAGTTTCAGGAGGTAGCGTTGAATGTGTATAGGCTACTTTGTGGACAAGTAGAGGATGACGAAGTTGAGGGAGATAAGAGAATTGCAGAAAAGTAAGAAATTTATTACTTTTTAACTGTCAACTTTTTGAGATTGGGAAATACCTTCCATATACACTTTTGGATGTTCTCTTTTGTGTTTTGAGGGATATGGCTATCCTAGAACTTTTAAATGACAAATCCTCATACAATTTGTTTTAATTATTTTAAACACTAAGTTGTGATTCGTCACCAGTGTGATAACTTTTGCTTGGTTGACGGATGTTCACAGTTATTGGTATTGTTATAAAGCTCTTATTGTTCATGATGTTTAATCTTTAGAGCACTTTGTGGAATTGATAAGTAATTATAAGTGCCTCTATTGATTCGAGATGTGTGATGCTATTTTATTTGGTTGGTTGCTGCATTCATCTGGGGGCTGAAGTTCATTGTGTTTTTATCTGTTTTCAGGTTACAGTTGCAAAAAGTTGTTGGGCATGTTATTCCTGATGCAAAGCTAAGGAAAGTTCTGAATTTAGTTAAGAGGCTTTATCAATTGCAAAATGATGGTCACAGAACCATATATGTTCCTGAAAGACAAGATGGTACTGCTGATGATCTGGAATTTGGTGCAGATCTTGTTTTTCAACCTCCTGCAAGGTTTCTAGTTGATGTTGCTTTGGATGACAGTGAGTTTCCTGTTGATGAAGTTTTTGTGTCCTTGCATGACAGTGAGACATTTAAGCAGATTGACTCCACAAATTTCCATTCACATGGAAATGAGGGGGACATCGACTTGGCATGGTTAAGGAGTGCTTGTGATGAGATAGTTAATGGAAATGTTTCACAGCTGCCCCGTGATGAATTGGCAATGGCCATATGCCGCATACTTGATTCAGAGAAAGCGGGTGAGGAGGTGAGTGAAAAATGCTTAAGATTGCTTTGATTTTCATCATATTGTTTTTGTCTTTGACTTCTTTTGTACTTATGTTGCATTTATTTTTTTTGTTTTTCTTTTATGAAGATTGCCGCTGAATTACTGGATCTTGTTGGAGATAGTGCATTTGAAATTGTTCAAGATCTTATCACAGTAAGTGCAGAAATAAACATCTACTCAACATTTTGCTCCTTCAGTCAGTGATTTGTTGGTTCATATGTTCCTTGGAATTTTTGATATGTTCATTGTAGACTGTCACAGAACTAATACTAACAATCTTTGTTTGAGGAACATTTACACATTTCAAGCTTAAATTGAGACTAGTTTTGACCTTGTTAGCAAGTTTCAAGAGAGATTATTAAGCTCTGTTGAGATTTTCTAGTAACATACTGTATTGCTATACTACAGTTATGAATTTGAATTATTAAGCCATTTAGACATAATGCTTTTTACTTATACTTCTTCTGTCTCCATTTTCCTTTTCAGTACAGAAAGAAACTGGTTGATGCTATTCACCATGGGAAGTTTGTACTAAAGTCTGATAAGGCTGCTTCGAGCACACAGTCTCGTATGCCTAGCTATGGCACTCAGGTCATAACATGAATTTTTATGTTTCTCTATTAGTTGCCTACATTTTGTTCATCTATACAGTAATTGGCACCCCGTCCCCCTCTCAGGTTACTGTCCAAACAGAGTCAGAAAAGCAAATTGATAAACTTCGGCGCAAGGAAGAAAGAAAAAACAGACGTGTAGCTGATCAGGGGGCCGAGAACGATTTGTCTGCTGTGTCTTTTAGTTCTTTATTTGAAGCAAGTGAGAAGAAGAACTTATTTGATGATTTCATTGGGCGGGGTGATCTAGATCAATCACTACCGATCACTGGCCTTCCTCAAGGAACCACTAGGAAGCATTACAAGGGATATGAAGAAGTCACTATCCCTCCCACAGTGACTGCATCAATGAAACCGGGAGAGAAACTGGTATTTTCTGTTCATTTTGCAGCATCACATTCTTCTCATCTATCATCTGTGACTCTTATCGATATGTATGCATACATGCAATCATGAACATCAGTTACTTTGTGCTTGGATATGGTAACTTATTTTGCCTTTATTTTTACTTGTGAATCCAGAAAATGAGCTAAAATTGATATACACTTGTGATGGGATCACCGTGACATCTTTTTTATGGGCCACCCTAATTTTCTTGCAATTTCTTCTGTAACTGATTGTGAAGTTTGATATCCCTTTTATGTACATTTTGTTGCTTTAACTTGGCAGATTGAGATAAAGGAGTTAGATGACTTTGCTCAAGCTGCCTTCCATGGCTACAAGTCCTTGAATCGTATCCAGAGCAGAATATACCAAACTACATATAACCGTAATGAGAACATACTTGTGAGTGGCACTTATAGATCCTCTATTGGTCATTCCGCTATTGTGGAGGTTTTGTTATAATATATGAATTTTTTTCATTGGCAGGTTTGTGCTCCAACTGGGGCGGGGAAAACAAATATAGCAATGATTTCCATTTTGCATGAGGTATGCTGTCACGGTTGATTCCTATTTATTCTCATGTATGAGGTGACACTGCAATTTAGCATGGATGTAAAGTTCTGTCTCTGCATTTCATCCATTGCTTGGGAATGTTGAGACAAGACTATAGTTTTCACCTGTTGGTAACTAATCTGGCATTGGAATGTATGAGTGGTTCAAGTGTCTAGTTATTGGTATGCTCGGATTTTTTTAATCCATTATATGACTGTTAAAGTGGTACTTTTTTTATTCCTTATCCTGCTTGAAGGCCTTGCTTGATATGGTTGGACTCTTGGAATTGTCAGCTTTGGAAGCTGTTTTTCAAAAATTTGGTGTAGTCTGAGTTGTTATCCTTTCTTCGAACTTTGGACTTTAGAAAATGAGTTCCAAAATTACCTTAGAGAACTAAGAATCGTTTGCAGGGGATTCTTTTCCTGAAATCCTCCGGTTTTGACAAGCTTTCAGGAGAAAAGGAATGATGGCAATGCATTTTTGAGATGTTGGAAGGAGCATAAATTTGTCCCTCAAATTGGGGATTGACAATGTGTTTATTGCGACAGATTAAAGAATATCAGTAAAACATTTTAATATACTGATACTGAGTAATCTTTTCTTGGTGAAGCTAGGTAGATTTTGATGTGTTGGTGCTTAATGAGGATTGAATATGTATTAGATTAGAGCCATTCTAAGGGAAATTGTGAATGTTCTGAACTGTTGAACATTCTTGGTTTTTGATGCAATAAACAGGAACGAATAAAATGGCTAAACAGAAAGAAAAGCTAGACATTGGTGAAAACTATCCAGTTTTCAATTCAACGACCAAAGTCGGAAATTATCACATTTTTAAAAGCCTATTTGTACCTGAAGACAAACGCGAAATATATAACCTAAAACCTAACCTAATCCTACTTGAAATTAACGAAAAGAATCCTACTCAAAATTAACAAAAAGAATCCTAATCAAAATTAATAAAAAGAATCCTAATCAAAATTAATAAAAAGAATCCTAATCCGATTCTAAAATAACAAACAACAAAATTACGAAATTATCCATAGAACATAAAAAAGCCCAAAAGTCCATCAAAATGATTCTGGATGGCCCAAAACTGTCTTAGGCCATAGTAAAGCTCGGGAGAGCCTGCATCAGTTTTGTTTGTGATCCAAGAATTTTTTTTTGGGTGGGGGATGATAATTAGATGTCTTTTCAGCCATCCAAACTGCTAGAATGATAAAAATCCTGCATTTTGTTCAGCTGAATATTTCATGATGTTCCACAACCTTGAAACTTATTTCTACTTATATAATTGACACATGATTCTTAGCATATTACAAGCTGATGCTCTATAGATAAAACCTTAATGAACATATGCTTCACAAATATTTATCCTATGCAGATAAAACACCACTTCAGAGAAGGCTACTTGCATAAGGATGAGTTCAAGATAGTGTATGTTGCTCCAATGAAGGTAGACCTCATCTTTTGTAATCTTTAGTTATTTTCTTGAGTCAAAAGATAATCCTTTTTCATGTATTCTCTAGGCCTTAGCTGCAGAGGTTACTGCCACTTTTAGCCATCGCTTGTCTCCATTGAATATCGTTGTGAGAGAACTTACTGGGGATATGCAACTTACCAAAAATGAACTTGAAGAAACACAGGTTGTGTGCCATACATGATACACAGATTCTGTTTGATCTACTTCTGTGACAATCAGCTCTTCATCTTCTACTGGTAGCTGTTTGTTGGGCATAATATATAATCTCTTTGCAAATATTTATTAGATGATAGTGACTACTCCTGAGAAGTGGGATGTTATTACCCGCAAAAGCAGTGATATGTCACTCTCAATGCTTGTGAAGCTGCTTATCATTGATGAAGTCCATCTGCTGAATGATGATAGAGGACCTGTAATAGAGGCATTAGTCGCTCGAACTGTTCGGCAGGTCAGTGTTTCTATCCCTCCTAATTAATTTATCTGATTTCAAAAGAATAATAGTCAGTTCTAGACTTCTAGTTGAATCCCTCAGGTTTCTCACTTGCTCCTGTCTGCTCTCAAGGTGATATAATTGAAGAAGAGCTAAGAGTCCATGTAAATTGTTGGAACAGCTTATTATGCAAAAGATGTGTTGGGATTAGTGGACATCGGTGAATCAGTTTTCTGGTAGAATGAGAGATTATAGTCATAGGCGGAGTCGAGAAGGTATCCACAAATTGACCAGGAAGTGGAAAGTGAAATTTTTTTAAGGTTTACTCGAAAAAAATGAATGATCAGGTTAACCTCTTTGATGAATAGATATAGAAAAAAAAATCTTTGGTAATATGAAATAATTATTTAAGAAAATCAACAATAGAATATTGCCTTTGAATCTACCAGTGCATGAGATTGTGGTTTTGTCAGGAAGCTTGACAAGTGTGACTAAATTAGAAGACCCAGGGCCTATCTAGAGTTGGTGGTATCACACTGATGGGTGCCATCTCTTCTCTTGTTCTCTGGAATAAATGTGAATAAACTTTGTACAGGATGTTGCTACTTTTAATGCTAGTTCTCTGAAACTTTGTAGAAAGTCATTTTGGATAAGTTTTAAAAATTTTATGGTGTTATATAGAAGCTTTCTAGAAAAGGGTTATGGAGGTTTCCTGTGAGATTATGCCTATGGAGAAATATAACTAGTCTGTATATATTTGAGCAAGCAACAGGATTGTTAAATACTTAACATACTCCACGGGTAGTTTATGAAGGAAAATTAGTCATCAGGGTGGTGTAGTTTATGTCATAGTTCGGAAATCAAATTATGTGGAGCAATCTTGATTTTCTGCCTGGGAAGGTAATGAAAACATACATTTGTAGGCTTATGAATAAAAGTTAGTATAAAGACTTTGCAAGCTGTACTGCTTTTACTTCCCTTAAATTCGCATCATTGCTAGGATATGCTAAGAATCCCTAGGTTTCAGGCTCATGTAAACCTAATAGAATACTGGGCCTCTATTTAACTCATCTAGTTTTCAAGTTTGTACTAAGTTTGTTTCAGTAGCCTCCTCGTTTAATCTCTTTATGTATGGTGTGTATGTATTTATGGCAAGTGGTGGGCTTATTGAGATAATAAAGGTGTGTTGACTTTTTAATTCTCTCTCTCTTCCCCTTTTCATCCTTGTTTAGTGTAATATTCCATCATCGAACCCAAGTGTGGTCTTCATGCATACTGGTTTGGTATTTCTGACAGGTGGAGTCTACACAAAGCATGATACGCATTGTGGGTCTTTCAGCCACTTTACCAAACTATTTAGAGGTTGGTATTTAAGATGGTTGTAAAAGTTATTAGGGAGTATGTAGCTTCTCCTGGGTTAGACAACTGCATTTCCTTATTGTGTTTTATGTTTGCTTTTATGTCATTTTAATAATTTGTATGTGCTTTATTTGTGTTAGGTTGCTCAGTTTCTGAGGGTCAATCCGGAGACAGGTCTCTTCTTTTTTGACTCTAGCTATCGTCCAGTGCCTCTTGCTCAGCAGTATATTGGAATCAGTGAGCATAATTTTCTTGCTCGCATTGATCTGCTGAATGAAATATGCTATAACAAGGTTTTTGCCTTTCTTTGAATTTGTTGTACAGATGATTATGTTCTCGTGAATTTACCTCCCATCTACTTCCCTCCAGGTTGTTGATTCTTTACGGCAAGGACATCAAGTTATGGTTTTTGTCCACTCAAGGAAAGATACTGGGAAGACAGCTGATAAGCTGGTACTGTACAATTTGAATTTAATTCACAGTTATTGATAAGCATTTTGTCTATGAAGTACAAGTTCTTATTATGCCAACTTTCTATCATCCTTTTTTGTGAGAGCTTTATTGTTGTCAGCTTTGAGTATCGATAGACCCTGCTTATCTACAATCCTAAGATTCTTTTCTGCATGAGATGCAGTCAAGAAAGGATGACGAGTTAAACCAGGCTTCCCAAGATTTGTGGTAACCTTGCTCTAGAGTCTAGACATCTACCCTTGGGAATTTCAATATAGCTTGTCTGAAAATGTTTAAAAGTTTAACTGTTGAGGACAACTTCTGGTTGAATTTATTTACAGTCATGTCTATAAGTTAATAAAAGGAAATAAGAGAGGACTTTTTTAATTGAAGGGGGTGTATTTTATTTTATTTTATTTTATTTTTTGTACAGATAGAGTTATTAATGACAGTTTTTATGTATGTGTATTTATATATTTTTCCTCACTGATGCTTATGAACATTTTTCAGTCACGGGACATTCTTTTGCCACTTGCTTTTGGCTTTTCCCTCCTTTTTTGGCTTATATGGAGCAAATGGAAAGCCATATTATTTCAGAAGTGTCATTCTAATAACTGATACCATACTTTTCTTTCACAAGCAAAAGAATTTGAAGAATAACATGCAAAAGTATGATGAGTTAGATCGAAAAAAAAAGAATGATGGAAAAAATTGTATGATTTAAAGTTTTCTCGAGTGTCTGATTTTTTATGTATATGAAAAGTTAATTATTGTGAATGGCTGTCGTAACTAGATCTCTGTTGACTTTCTTCCCTATTGACCATTTTGTTCAGTTGGCTTCCTGGGTCTCAACCTTTTGATTGATCAATTTCTCTGTGGATTTGTATATATAAACTGTACTACATGAAGAGTTAATTCTTTAAGAAGTAACTGTCTTTGAATTTGTTCTTTATGTTGACATCTATCTGCATTGCAACAGATTGAACTGGCAGGGAGAAATGAGGGCTCCGAACACTTTGGGGTTGATACTACTCATCCACAGTATGAGTTTAAGAAGGCAAGCTATTTATTCTCTTCATTTCAGTTGGGATCTGTATTCAGGTTTTCTTTTAACAATAATCTATGAATATAGAGGGAAGTTCTCAAGTCCAGAAATAAGGAGGTTGTCCAACTTTTTGAGCATGGAGTGGGAATTCATCATGCTGGGATGCTACGTGCAGATAGAGTTCTGACTGAGAGGCTCTTCTCGGAAGGACTTCTGAAGGTGAGAAACCATTAATCTACCTAATATATTGTGTTTCAACTTCTTTCTTTCTTTCCTAAATATTTTTCTTTCCTTTACCAAACTATTGTTTTTTCAATTTAGGTACTTGTGTGCACAGCAACACTGGCATGGGGTGTGAACCTGCCTGCTCACACAGTGGTGATCAAGGTCTGTGCAGAGGCTTGGTGTTTAATTTCTATGATACCTAAGTGCCTAAAATATTGAAAATTGATCTTTACTGTAAACTATAGACAGCTTAAACTGCAATTTTCTGCAATAAATACCTGAGATTTTCCTCATTTGTTAATTTTCTTTCAACAACTACCCTAGGCACAATATATTGCTTCTGTTGTTTTTTGATGATGTTATGCTTTCTCATGACATGATTTTGCAATGATTTAACACATGTAGATTTTTAAGGTTTCTAGTGTTTTGTTATGTGTATAAATAACACCCCTATTATGGAAATTTAACATGGTATTAGAGTGGGAGATCCTGTGTTCGGCTCTTATATCTGCCTGTTATTGTATTATTATCCACGAGATAGGTCTATTATTGAAAAGTTGTGTTTGGCTCACATGTGAGGGAACGTGTTTAAGTGTATGAATTTAAACCCTCTTCATCATTTTAAACTTCTTGTATTAAATAGAAATTTAACATACTCTTTTTAGTTCCATATATTGCTCCTATGATAGGCTCCAGTTTCAGTTTATAATGGTGAGTATCAAAAAGGGAGGGGGTGGTGAGGTAGGTGCAGAGCAATTCTTGATTTTCAAAGTGTTAAAATTTAGTTTGGGATAATTGAAGGGGCTGCATTGGATTATAGGTCAGTCTTATGCGAATATGGTGCATGGGCCATATGCTACTTCAAGGTACACAGCCTTGGTTTACGTGTGAATTTTTATGCTTGTCAGGCACCTGTTGTAAAGCGCTGTAACCTGCTTTCTTTTACATTCAAATGTTTTTTTTTAAAAAAATTTTATTTTAATAATAAAAATCAGGTATTATAGGGTCCCACCTACTTTTAGATTCGTTTGTTATGTCTTAAACTTTAAGCACATAGCATTTCCTTCAGAATTTTTTTGCATTGATAGGAAGCCTGTACCAGTGCTTCTCATCTGGTGGCTTCTTTGTGCTCAATGCTTTCCGCTTTTTCTGATTTTTTTTATCCCTTGTTCATTGATCCAGCAACTTTCTATTGAAGCATAAAAAATGAAGCCCTTCAAGTTCCCAAAACCCTCTTAGTCATTTTCTGATGACCTTCATGACCATGTACTAAAATGTGGCAGATTACCTGGTGGAACTGCTGTGTTTTCTTCATATGTTTTTCCTTATATTTATAAGTAATTGTCATTGAAGTCATTCAATTGCACGTATCCTTAACTGTAAGCTTTTCTTTCTTTCTTTTTACTTTTTTGTTCTTTTTTTACCGTGAGGAGGTGTTGATTAGGATTTTTATCAAAACAGCTTTTCTGCATAAATTTTCTTTTTGTGAACATCATTTATGCATTCGAAACCTCTAAATAAGAAATGCAAGAGAAGGTTAGTCTTGTAATTTAGGCAAGATTCTTTCTTGGCCTTTTTTTTAAAAATTTTTTTTTATGTTCCTCGTGTAATTTAATCTCCTTCCAAGATTTTCTTTCTATGTGTTTGTTGTGTGTTAAACACCTAATTGGTTTGATGCTTGACTGTGACAATTTCCAGTAGTAGATAAAAGTTGTCTTAGATTTCTAAATTTTCACTAGAATATAACATTTACATTATGTATGTTAAAAACATAGCATATGGTTTAGCACAAAGAAAAGTGTATTATTGAGTCCTTAACACCCTCTTTTGATGTGACTGTATGTTGTGATTAAAAAACAAAGGAAATGCCAGGTTATTATCCTATCAAATGACTGCACACATATTTTATCACCAGCTGAGATGCTCTTGTTTTGGCCTCGGGATAGTTTGTTTAGGTTGGGTTGTTCTAGCATGCTACTGAACTGTTTCCTTATCCTCAGGCCTAGAATTTTGATGTGGTTTCATAAGTTTGTGATTTTGGTGATATGAGATCAGAAAATCAGAAGTTTCATAAAATATAAGGGAAAAAGTAATATTCTGTAAAAAGCTTTCAAATCACTGATAGACCTCTCCATATTGTTAATTTCACTTTAAATGTTATTCTCCAGGGAACCCAAATATATGATGCAAAAGCTGGTGGCTGGAAAGATTTGGGCATGCTTGATGTGATGCAGGTATGGCCGTGTGCAAATTTGGATCGGTATTTCTGGATGCAATGGGTCCATTTGGACAGGAAATTTTCACTTATCAAAATTTAATAACTCAGTGAAAACCCATTTGGCCAATGGTGGAATCAATTTTCTAAAAGAGAACAAAATTGATTGGAAAAACTTAAAACTACTCTAACTATTTTCAGTTTTTTTTGCTCTCTTGTGTCCTCCTTCAAAACCTATTTATTCCAAAACTCTTTGTCCCTCATTTTCGCTTTTCTCCACAATTCTTCTCCTCCACATACAGACATCAATCACACCTCCACCCCTTCTTCTCATCCATATTTCCCACCTTTTCTTCTCCTTCTCTATTTTTTGGCCAGATTGTGAGTAACTTGGTCACCGCAAAGCCAAGGCTTACGAAAAGCTTATAGTTCCTGAAGGAAGTGATGAAGACAGTGGTGAAGCGCAGGTGCAAGAACCCTTAAGAACCTAAATAACTTACTGATGTTTCAAAAGTTTCAAATTAGGCGATGGCTCTGGACTCACTTGTCCAGCATGGATGTGGTCTAACTCTTTCTGAGTATCACGGTACTCATGAATGACCCAATTTGTCTTCTTTCCAGATGGAGCAAAGCCCAATACAAAAGACCAAAGTTTTCTTCATCCCAATCTTTACTCCTTTCTTTGAAGTAATATTCTTGTCTTTGCCAGTGGCAATACCTCTTTTCTGTAGCTCAGTTTAGTCATTGGACATTCTGGTATTTTTGATCCTAGGGACAGAAGAAGAACCACACTATTCTCCACTCTATGAATGTTGATGCTGTAGCTTCTTCTTTGTAACGGATGAAATTGGATTTCAATCTCTTCCACGAAATTCTCAGTTGTGTCCAAATCTCTCCCACTAGCACAAAACTTTAGAACACCTTCACCCTCATTCATCATCTCTTCTTCTTTCCGTTCATACAGAGAAAAAAATGGTGACAGCATCAACCACCAAGTTAGGGTTTGGTGGTTGAATCTGAAAATTTGATTAATTGTTAGGATAATCTTGTGACTTTACTAATAAACAGTAAGGAGATAAGTCTTTTGTTATTCTTAGAAAAGTTATCCAATCTATCCGAATAGATTCTGGAAATTTGAAATATTGAAAACTTCTCAAAAATTCTGTAAAGATATAGTTAATTCAAAATTCAACCTGTTGTCCGAATGGACCGAATACTATCCTATTTTCATTTCTAAAATTTTATTTTTTCATCATATTCTTGCTATAGATCTTCGGACGTGCTGGAAGGCCTCAGTTTGATAAAAGTGGAGAAGGCATTATTATCACTACTCATGATAAATTATCCTATTATTTAAGGCTTTTGACGAGCCAACTGCCAATTGAAAGTCAGGTAATTCTTTAGTTGCTCTAACTTATAAACTGCGGTTGTTTCTCATTTCAATATGCTTAGTTTTGGTTTGGTATTTGGCTGTGTTAAATAAAAGAGAATAATAATCTATTGATAGTTTCTGACAACTAGAGTACATATATATATATACTAAGCATGAGTAATTATTTAATACTAGAATACCCTTAATAAACTACTAACACTCCCCCTCAAGTTGGGGCGAAACATCAAAGAGTCCCAACTTGTTACACAATGAAGTTAGCCTACTCCCCCTCAATGATTTAGTAAAAATATCTGCAAGTTGATCTTTAGACCGAGTGTGGTGAAAAACAATCTCCTTTTGTTGAACACGCTCACAAACAAAATGACAATCAACTTCTATATGCTTCATCCTCTCATGGAACACTGGATTAGATGCAATATAGATCGTTGATTGATTATCACAATAAATCACTGATGAACCATGAACCGGCAGCTGAAGTTCAGACAATAACATCCTCAACCATGTCACCTCACTCGTAATATTTGCCAAAGCTCGATACTCAGCTTCAGCACTTGATCTTAAAATAACATGTTGTTTCTTGCTCTTCCAAGACACCAAATTTCCACCAAAGAACACGTAATATCCAGTAATGGACCTCCGATCCATTGGACATCCAGGCCAATCAGTGTCTAAGTATCCAACCACGCCAAGATGACTCTGAATAGTGTTAGGACCACCCCTATTCTGGAAAATTAGGCCTCTACCAGGTGCACCTTTCAGGTACTTTAGAATGCGAAGAACTGCATCCCAATGAGTAGCGCGTGGTGCATGCATGAATTGACTGACCACAGTCACGGCAAATGAGATATTCAGACGAGTGACAGTTAAATAATTCAGTTTTCCAACCAATCTGCGGCATGCCTTAGGTCTATGTAACACATCGTCATGTTCAGAATCCAGCCTCACATTTGGATCCATCGGTGTCTACTGGTTTTACCCCAAGGAAACCCACCTCATCTAAAATATCAAGAACATAATTCCGTTGAGACAATGTGATACTCCCCTTGGAGTAAGCAACCTCAATACCCAAAAAATATCGTAGGAAACCAAGATCTTTGGTAGAAAACTCAACTTGAAGGAAGTCTTTAAGCTTCCGAATCCCCACAACATCACTCCCTGTTACAATGATGTCATCAACATACACCACCAGCAAGATACATCCAGCAGAGGTAGACATACTAAAAACTGAATGATCAACACAACACCTTTGCAAACCAAATCGTATCACATCACTAAACCGACCAAACCAGGCACGGGGTGACTACTTCAAACCATAGAGAGCCTTCTGAAGATGACATACCAAATTCTCCCCCTAAGCAACAAACCCAGGAGGTTGCTCCATGTAAACTTCTTTAGCCAAGTCACCATGAAGAAATGCATTCTTCACATCCAACAGATGTAAAAACCAACCATGATGAACCGCCAAAGATATAAACACCCGAACAAAAGGGATTTTAGCCACAGGGGAAAACGTATCATCATAATCAACTCCATAAACCTGAGTAAAATCCTTAGCAATTAAGCAGGCTTTCAATCTATCCACAGAACCATCAGCACGGGTCATAATAGTAAACACCCAATGACAACCGATAGGATGTCTTCCAGATTGTAATGGCACAAGATCCCAAGTATGATTATCATGCAATGCTCGAATTTCATCAGCCATAGCACGATTCTAGCCAGGATGAGTAACAACCTCAGCAACTGTGTGAGGCACAGGTAAAGGAGCAATGGCAGTAACAAAGGAAGAATAGGAAGGAGATAAACGAGCAAAGGTCATATAAGAAGATAATGGATGACGAGTACTGCAAACACCAGAAAAACAAATAGGAGGCTTACCAGCACAAGACCGAACACCCTTACGAAGAGCAATGGGAAGAGAATCAGAGGGATCAGAGGATGGATCAGGAGGAGCCAGAGCTACCAGATCAGTAGGGGAACCAAGTGTAGATGGAATCTCAAACGGTGAGAGCTTCTTGCGCTGGACATACACCTGATCATAACAAGGTACAGGAAGCGTGGAAACAGAAGCAGAGTAGGGAAAAAGGTTGGGTAAGGCCGGAGGTGGAGACTCGGGACGATCATGGGAAAAAATAGTCTGAGGATAATAAGATTGATCTTCAAAGAAAGTAACATCCAGGGACACTAAGACACAGTGAGTGGTTGGATTATAACACTTGTATCCTTTGAGTCTGCGAGTAACCCACAAAGATACACTTTTCAGCACAGGGTGACAACTTATCTAGACCAGGCGTAAGACACTGAACAAAACA
>JAOXNR010000032.1:7658984-7688836 GCA_028571225.1 Parsonsia alboflavescens | reverse complement strand
ATGACCCTTTCGACAATGATCAAGAAAAGCAGTAGACGCAAGCAAAGATGTTGAAGAGACAACAAATTCTTTGTCCAGAAGATATAATCCATTAGACTTAGTTCCCCCACTAATCGTCTGTCCAGTCCTCAGGTGCTGGAAAACACGACGTGAAGCAGAGAAAATGACAGAGCAATTCAAATTCTTGGTCAAAGCACTAACGGACAATAGATTGTAAGGAGAGTAGGGAAGATACAAAATATTTGACAAAGAGAAACGAGATCCAAGAGTAGCAACACCAGTTCCCGTAATACGAGATTGGGACCCATCAGCAAAGGTAACAAGTTGAGAGGAAGTGGATGGGACAGACTGATTTGAAGACAGTAACTTAGAATTACCTATCATATGGTGGGAAGCTCCGGAGTCGATGACCTAAGAGTCAGCAATATGTGCAGCAAGACAAGAAGTGCTACCTGTTTTATCATGTGCCATAGTAGTAGTTGGAGAAGGAGTAGCCTCCTGTTTAGATCGTACTAAGGCATTATATTCATCACAAGATAAAGTAATGGCACCAGACTCAAAACTAGGAGATTCCAATACGGATGAGGCAGAGTTCTCTATCTCAGCATATGCAGCAAAATGTTGAGTTCATAGCTCTGGATACTTCTTATAACAATAAGGTTCAGTATGTCCAGAATGGTGACAGTATGTACACTGACTACTATCACGATCCAAGGAACCACCTCCTCTGGATCCACCGATATCACCACACCCACGACCAGGGATAAAAGGAGCACGACCACGGCCCCGACCTCGACTACTGGCATCTCCTCTTCCACTACCACCACCACCACAATAATATCCCTGAGTGACAAAGGCTGTAGATTCAAGGGAAGCACTGCCTCTACCAAAGGTAGAATCAGACCGTTGGACACGAGAATATACTTCATCAACCTTTGACAAGGAGTTCTTTGAAGTAATCTGCTGACGTAATGTCTTATACTACAAAACAGTTTTAAATTACTACATCCAAACATGAAACAACTAAGCTTAAAAAGAAAAAGCTCTTCTATCGAAAGCTAGCCTTGAAAAGCATTTTTCAGAGCTGATCCAAACCTGTCTTGATTTACATGTCACGTGTATTGCATGTCATTATGGTTTCAGTTAAAATATATACATTTGTTTTGGTGCTATTGTTGAAGAGATATCCTGTGATTCCTTTAAAATATATATTAGTTTTATGGACAATGTCAGAGGGCTTATCTATCTATCTGAAGACCTTTTCTGTAAGAGCAAATCTTAACTTTTTGCAGCATGCCGTTTTCACTAATACCTTTTAGATTGGCTTTGTTGCCCTAATCTTCTGTATTATTGGCCGGAATAGTTTTGTGAGTGTATAGCGTGGAATCTTGGACTTTGTCTCTAAATCTTATTTCATCAGTAGCTTTTTTATGTTATTTATGACCGTTTTGGGAGGCTGTTTCCTCTTTCATCCCTTTGGTCTCTTTCTTTATTGTTTTGCAGTTCATCAACTCGTTGAAAGATAATTTGAATGCAGAGGTGGCTCTTGGCACTGTGACAAATGTAAAGGAAGCATGTGCCTGGCTTGGATATACTTATCTTTTTATTAGGATGACAAAGAATCCCTTGGCATATGGTATTGGATGGGATGAGGTATTGCTGAACTTAACCTTCAGTAACATTCTATATTGTTGATATGATATTTGCTCGGTATTATACACACATGATTAACAGTGTATTTAAAGCTCTCCCCCATTCTCCTCTTGACACACACACAAGTTGTTGTCCACCAGAAAATTTATCTTGTGTGGGTATTAGATCTCTCTCTCTCTCTCTCTGTTTTTTGTTTGTGATAATAGCAGAATTTTAGGTTCTTCTAAAGTACTTAATTCAAACTAGAAGTTATGCATGCTAAGAACAAATTTCATGAGAAATATGATTGTAGGACAAATGATTCAGAGTTTTCAGATGGTTTAGAAACCTCAAGTTTATAGTGTTTAAAGGAAAACTGATGGTGGCAAGAACATTCTGGAAACTTTGAATTTTTAGTCATCAAAGAGGTATGGCACTATTATTGTCTATTGGAAAAAACCTAGCATTGCAGATGGTTGCATCTTATTCGTGGATCAAACTGTAAACCTGGTCTCACCTCCTCCCTTAACCTTTCCTATACCCCCACCCCCTTAGGATTAACATTGTTCCCCATTTAGCCTTGGGGGAGTTGTTTATCGTGATATTTCTTTGGGATAATACTTTCTTCTTGACTATTCTTTTGATATTTTTAATTCCTGCAATGTTGATGATCTCCTTTTTCCTTGTAGAGCTCTAGTCAATTTGTGTGGATCCTGCTAATTTCCCATCCCCACATCATATCCCTGTTGACTAATTTCTTCTTTGGAACTTGGGGCAACTGCTATCCTATGTGTTCTGGTTTTCTGCCGCTATTAGAAAGTAAAAGAGTTCTATAATGATATGTTTACTGCCAGCATAAAGGAATTCATATATATGGAACCTTGTTAAGTGGATTTGTTAACATGATAACAGAATACATTATATTACTACATCATTATGTTGTCTGAAATTTGTAATGTTCTGTTACAGGTACATGTATAAGCAAGTTCTACTAGATTTTTGTGCTCGTCAGTCATCACTTTATTTTTTTCATAAATATTACATATGTTTAAGTGATGGCAGATCTTTTGGCAAGAATGGTGGCAAGTTAAGTATAGTATAGTAGAGAGAAAAATAGAAATTGAGCAAATTCATCGAACTTCATTGTCCCTGTCATGTAGTGGGCACTAGGAGGGCTTGTGGTGTATTTTCCATGGGAGTTTTCGGATCAGTTTCTGATTGTTTTATTTTCAACTTGGTTTGTCATGGGATTAGGAGCCAGTTTATAGTTTCATAACTGTTAAGCAGAGTATAGAAGAGCTAAAAATAGAAATTGAACGAATTCCTCAAACTTCAATGTCTCTGGATTGTTGTGGGTCACTAGAATTAGGGGATGTGGTGTCTTATCCATTGGATTTTGGGGATCAGTTTAGATTGTTTAGTAGAGTATAGAAGTGAAAAATAGAAATTGAACGAATTCCTGAAACTTCAATGTCTCTAGTGTGTAGTATTAAACTTTAAGAGGGGCTGTGGGGTATATTGTCCATGAGATTTTGGGGATCAGTTTAGATTGTTTTATTTTCAACTTGGTTTGTCTTAGGAGGAGACAGTCTATGATGTCTGAACTGCTCAATCTTCTTACTTGTCACCGTGGAGAAGTGGAGCTCTTGAGAAAATTTTAAGGACCTTCAAGTTTCAATATAAAGAATAGAGCTCCTCCAGAGTCAATTCTTAGCTGGCCGTGATGAAAATGATCTCATTTCTGTTAACATTTGTTATCTCACATTGGAGAGAATACACAACGCATGTGATATGATTTTCATCTCCTAAACTAATGTATTTCATGCCCTTCACTTTTCCAGAAGTTGTCATGTCTTTGAACTGCTTTCAGTTTTCTGTATGCATTTTTGGTCAAGCACTAAGGTGGATAGTTTGGGGCTTGTTTGCATTCTATCGTCTTCACAATAGCAGGTGCATGGGTATGTTTCATTATAGACCAAATGGGGAATGAAGAGAGAAATTTTGCTAAGTTTTGATTAAGTCTGTTCTTTCCAGAAAATGGCAATGTTGGAAGTACTTATTCGGGAAGTGCCAACTATGCGGACTCCTATTTAGGGTGGGGGCAGATTCATGGCTTGGTGAAAGAGTTGCTAAGTCTATTTAGCCTCCGTTGCTAACTCCTTTTTTTTTGCCTATTGGTTTATATCTTATTCCCCCTTTTTTTTTGTTTTTCCTTCCATAGAAAAAAAGACAAGTTGAATTCAAAATGAATATTATGCACTTTATTTTGCTAATTGTTTTTTTCTGCTGCTTTCTTTCCCATTTTTGTTTCTCCTTTGCATCCCTTTTTTGCACAAAGCATGGCCGGTAACTACTAATTTTATATGCTCAGGTCATTGCAGATCCTACATTGAGCTTAAAGCAGAGATCTCTAGTAATAGATGCTGCACGAGCTCTGGACAAAGCCAAAATGATGCGTTTTGATGAGAAAAGTGGCAACTTTTATTGTACGGAGCTAGGTCGTATTGCAAGCCACTTTTACATCCAATATTCTAGCGTAGAAACTTACAATGAGATGCTGAGACACCACATGAATGATAGTGAGGTGGGATTAAGATGTCTCAATAATATTCTTTTACTCATTCTTCGGAAGTTATCTATTGATATTCTTCTTGCACCAATGATTTTCTTCATCAGATATTTTACTGTAAGTCTCTTGTTAATTTGATACCCTAGTGATTTCTCCATGTGATTTTCAAAAAAAATAAGGAATAAATAACTTGATTTGTGGGGGGTGGAATTGGTCCAACCAAATAATGGGTTTCGTGGGGGTTGGGGGTTGGAAATGGTACGTAGTCAAGAGCACACTTTTGAAGTAAATATTGCAATGCCCTCCACACTTTTGTTGATAACAGGTCTTGGATTGCCAAAAATTCTAGAGAACTAGGTGGTTTTGTCATTTACCTCTGAATCTGGACATGCTTATTTTTTTGCTATTGGATTTAATAATGTCAGAATCATTTTCATGTCTACATGCAATTGACCTGTGCCTGGAAAAGAATATGAAAAGATATTTAAGTTTGATCTGGACTATCAAATATTTAATAAGTTCAATATGTTTTTGATTGTTTAAACTGGTATAAAATTTATGTGTTGATAATTTAGTGGCTAACAGGTTTCTATGTTTCTAAAATTAGTCAATATTCAAATAAGCACCTTCCGTTTGGATGGATGCTTCTGTGTGTGTTTTATGAATACTGTTGCATTCATTTGACAATAGAAGGTGCATGCATATGATGAGAATATGAATATTCCCTGCTATCTTGGGTGTGATTACAGTAGCTCATTTTGAATTTACAGCTATCTTGTTTTTTAATGGCTTATTTTTTCACCAGTTAAAAAATAAAGAACATTTTTGAACTGGTGAAAAAAGATGCTACTTGGTTGACATTGCTTTGCCTTTTTAGATAATTGATATGGTGGCCCATTCTTCTGAATTTGAAAACATTGTTGTTCGGGAGGAGGAACAAAATGAGTTAGAAATGTTAGCTCGCACATCATGTCCATTGGAAATTAAAGGTGGTCCATCAAATAAACATGGAAAAGTCTCCATTCTTATTCAGGTATTTGTGAATTGGTTTCCCAGTTTAAATGTACGACTTGTTTTCCGGATGGAAGTTTGTCACTAAGAACTACCTGCTAATTTCACCCCACAGCTGTACATATCTCGTGGTTCAATCGATACCTTTTCGCTAGTTTCTGATGCAGCATATATAAGTGCAAGCCTGGCTCGTATCATGAGGGCACTATTTGAGCAATGTTTACGTAATGGATGGTCTGAAATGTCATGTTTAATGTTAGAATATTGCAAGGCTGTAGACCGGCAAATTTGGCCCCATCAACACCCTCTTCGACAATTTGACAGAGACATATCAGCAGAGGCTAGTCTACTTCAGTGGTATGTTTGATTTCATAACCGTGAGCCTATATCCTGAATGTCTAGTGAATTATTTTTTCAGATATTGCGGAAGCTTGAGGAAAGAGGCATTGACTTAAATCACCTACAAGAGATGTCGGAGAAAGACATTGGAGCTTTGATTCGATATGCACCTGGAGGAAGGGTATTCCTTTTTTCCTATTATAGATACAAAGTATCTGTGAGAATATCTTATTTGGCTGATTTTCTAATATCTTTAGACTTAATATGAATTGTTTTGATTATACAGGTGGTCAAGCAATATCTAGGATATTTTCCCTCAGTCCTGTTGTCTGCTACAGTAAGTCCAATAACGAGAACTGTACTGAAGGTAACTACTAATCTGACATCATCATCATCATCATCATCATTCTGAATTGTTAGATTTATAATGTCAAGCTGAGATTAAGTTTTGACTTGCTCTTCTTAGGTGGATTTGACCTTAACACCAGATTTTGTTTGGAAGGATCGCTTTCATGGTACCGCACTGCGATGGTGGATCCTAGTTGAGGTCAGACCTTCATTATTTGGAAAATCATGTAGTGGGATTAGTCTGTATTATGAGCCTGTAGATTATTGACTCCTTTGGTATCTGTATGATTTGTGATTATGGGCAATGGCACAGTTACAAACTATATAGGGTGACCTTTTATTTGGAAAATTCTTCGGGATGCGGGAACCTTTTTTCAATATAAAATAGTGTAGGGCATATCAGGACTTTCCAGTGTTTGTATCTGGGAGTTCTTTGTTTAGTTTCCTCTGGGATTTGGCAGTATTTATCATGTGCCTTTTGGTCCCGAGATGCTTGAAGAATCTTTTCCATTCTTTAGTTATGTATGAAAGATAGAAACAAAACAGCTACAATTATTGTTATTCACTTAATCTTGTTAGGTCTAGGTGCTTTTCTTTTCTTGTATTCAAGGCTCTCTGTTTAGGGGCATGTGTGATAGTTGGGCTCAAGGAAAGGGAGTAAGAAAAATTACCATCTTGACTCCTAGCCCAAGTATCATATCTGGTTTTTCACTGAATCTGCCCTTTGGTGGGAAATTGTGGATTGTTAGTGTGGTCAGACATGTGTGGTTAAATTCCATTTGTTTACCAGGTGGAATCTGGCATATCTCAACTAAACTGTTCTTATAGTTTAGGGTCTTTATCCGTCTTTTCCTTCATTTTGTGTCTGTATATATATATGTCTAGCTCAATAATACCACTCGTAAGAGTTAAAGTAAGTTGCTGAGCTTACACGTCAAAATCTAGAATAGGTTTCAAACAGCAATACACTATTTTTACTTGGCAGAAGTCTCCTTAAGATTTCTTGGAGATTGGCATTGCTCTTCTTCCTCTGGGTATATTATTTACTCTTATGCCTTTGCCTTCCTGTTGGCAAACAAAAGTGTAATATATTTAATTTGGGATCGGGTTTCTATAGATAAAGCTGCATTTAATTAACAGGTTAGGAGTTTCTTCAAGATTGCTTGTTACTGATCGGGAGAGTTTGTATACTTCAGTTTTACTGCCTGTTTCTTGCTGCATGCTTTTTTTCTATTGCCTGTTATCATTTGTGTTTGGTGTTGTTGATTTCTAGGCCACTGTGTATATCTTACTTGGACATGTTCCACACTTGCAATTCCCTGTAACAATTGATTGTTCTAACCCCCTCCAGAACCCCTCCAGGGGGTCCATCACAAGAGTGGAAAAAAAAAATTCACCTGCTCTGTCCTGAATTCCATATAGTTAGTTTTTTTTTTCTTTTTTCACTGATATAGGCACTAATTATGCTTTGATCATTTAATGTGTTAGGATACTGAAAATGATCACATCTACCACTCTGAACTCTTCACATTGACAAAACGAATGGCAAAGGGAGAAGCTCAGAAGTTGTCCTTTACGGTTCCAATCTTTGAGCCACATCCGCCTCAATATTACATTCATGCAGTTTCTGACTCTTGGCTGCATGCTGAAACATTCTACACAATATCTTTCAATAATCTTGCTCTGCCAGAGGTCTGTTTAATAGCTTACATATTTTTCAGCACTTTTTGCAATGGGTTTAACATAACACTTGCCAGTTTCTCAATGAACTTTTACCAAATGAATTTTTTTACCAGGGTAGTACAACCCACACTGAACTTTTAGATTTGAAACCCCTTCCTGTGACTGCACTGGGCAATAAAACTTTTGAGGCTTTGTATAAATTTTCACACTTCAATCCTATTCAGACTCAGGTTTGTTCGATTTATTTTTGCAACTTTCAAACATTTTGGATTACTGCTTTATCAACCATCTGGATTTAACATTTCTATTTCAATTTTTAAATTGATTTTTTTTTTTAGGCTTTTCATGTGCTTTATCACACAGACAAAAACGTTCTCTTAGGAGCTCCAACTGGCAGTGGAAAAACCATTTCAGCTGAGCTTGCTATTCTCCATCTTTTTAATACTCAGTCTGATATGAAGGTTTCCTTCTCATGCTCTGTAGTTTTGGAATCTAGTTTTTTATTCTTTTTCTTTTTTTTGCTTATTCAAGAATTGAATGTTAATTTGCGCACATCTTAATCACAAATGTATGTAGGTCTCTTCTTTGATACTTTGGTAGGTAGTATTATTATTCGTCAAGGAATCCTTTACTTGCCTCCCCTACCCCACATGGGACATTACTTTTGTGGCTATGAACTTTATTGTTAATATGTTAGATTCTCTCTGAGTTTAATCTTTTAGAGCAAGTTGAAATTTAACATGGTATCTAATAAGTGGTTCTATATTCGACTCCTTTCTCCATGCATTATTGTGTTAGTCTATGTAGTATTTTATTGCGAAATTGTATTTGGCCCACATGTGGGGTTGTTTTAAGAGGTTAATTCTATCTTTATCTATCAGTTTAAATCTTTGAAAGGTTGAAGGAGAGGGGGTTGGGAAGGGTGAGAGTTCATTTTACTTCATTGGCGAGAGGGGAGAGTAATTCCATGTACATTGATTTTTTCTTTGATATAGTTGTAGGGGAAGTAAAAAAAATATATACATTTGCTTTGATGTAAGGGAGTGTAGTAAATTTGAAAATTTTTTTCTTATAACCCATAAGTGAATTATGGTTTATTCTTTAAAAGGGAAAATGGCAATATTTAAAAACAAAATAGTAAAAATAGTTTGAATTACTTCCCATCCCTTGCAAAAATATAGGGGTTATGTTTCAATCAAGTTCCCTCCTAATTTACTTCCCCTTCTCCCAAACACCCCACAAAACAAAGTAGATCACACATTTACTTCCTCATTTATCATTTTCACCCCCCGCACCCCCAAACCAAGTGAGCACTAAGCTTTTAGAGTAGTTTACAATAGATCTCCAGGAGTATGCACTCAAAGAACCCTATCACTGCATGTGACTGCAGGTTGTCTACATAGCACCCTTGAAGGCTATTGTTAGGGAAAGAATGAATGACTGGAGGAAGGGTCTTGTTTCGAAACTCCAAAAACAGATGGTACCAGCAAACTCTATTATTAATGCACTACAAAACGTGAGCCATTGGCAAACAGTATTGATATGACCTTTTAATCAGGTTGAAATGACTGGAGACTATACCCCAGATATGAAGGCTCTTTTATTAGCAGATATCATAATTTCAACTCCTGAAAAATGGGACGGTATCAGTCGTAATTGGCATAGCCGAAATTATGTCAAAAAGGTGAATAAGATATTTTCCATGGTACCAGTTACAAATGGCAAGCTTAGGGTTATATATATATTCCTTCCCCTCTCCCCCTCCTTTTTGGGACAATCTAATGCTTCAGTCACACTTATAGGTTGGACTAATGATTTTGGATGAGATTCATTTACTTGGAGCTGATCGTGGACCCATTCTCGAGGTATCAATGAGTAATTCTTAAATAGAGTTTCTGCATTTATTCCCTAATGTTCCCGTTTGGTGAGTGATTTTCTAATTACTAAAAATGCATACTATTCATGTTGTTCATTCTTTGATTAGGGAGTTGTGGATTGAGATTGTCTGATATATTGTGAAACTTTCTTGATCCTTGTAAGGTTGCTTCATGTGTAAAAATGTAAAAGAATTTGCTTGCTGCCAGAATAGAACTGATTGTCCCTGATGTTTACACTCCCCAATTGGTTGCTGATTGCAATTTTTGTAACCATTATACATTAGGGGTGTTTCTTCTTTTGTCAGGAAGTTTGAAATTTATCAAGCTTTTGAATTTGTATTAGAAAGCCTGGGATGACATTTGAGGAAACAAAACCAGTGCAAAATGTGTTTAAGGATATTTTATCTTGCCGAATTGAATTGATTTGATCAATATGTCTTTTTATACAATGAATGTTGTAATCTTCTTCAGTCAGTTTTTCGTTCCTGTTTTCTTATGGGGGTAATATTGACTGTCAAAAGTTTTCATTACCAAAATGTCTTATCAAGAGTGGTACAAAAATTTCAGATTATTAACTTGTTTACCAAAGACTTGAGTTTCTTCAGTAGTTTCAGCTGCCTGTTCTTGCACTTTTAGGTTATTGTATCCAGAATGAGGTACATATCGTCCCAAACGGAGCGTGAAGTGCGATTTGTTGGGCTTTCAACAGCATTAGCAAATGCACAGTATGTTTTTGGAGATTTTGCTTCAGTCTCTCTTTCTCTTTCCTTGATTCATTTTGGTACTTGGTCTTGTAACTTTCGTGATGTAAGCATTCTTATGCTTTTATGGTACCATTATTTACTGCCATTAGAAACTATCCTTTACCACTCTGCTCCTACATCCCTCCCCCTCCTGAAAATTTGGTATTGATTTTGATCACATTTGATATGAAGCATTGACGTTCAAGAGATATTTTTCATTTCTTATTCAATAATGATTCTCCTATTTTCCAATTTATTAGGGACTTAGCTGATTGGTTGGGTGTTGAAGAAAATGGCCTATTCAACTTCAAGCCTAGTGTCAGGCCTGTTCCACTTGAAGTTCATATCCAGGCAAGTTGTTTCTAGTTTCTATCTTGAGTTTTCTCCAAATTCTCCTAGAATTTGGTGTGCATGCAAGTTTTGTTAAGTTCTACCATTTTTAGATGATAGATTCTTCGTAATATTTGTGCTAGTGACTTTTTACTTTCTCTGTTTTACCATATAGATCATTCAGGCTGCTTGTATGAATTAAGGATTACAAAAAATGCATTTGCTTAGTCAAAATCCTAAAAAATCCGTTAGCCAAATCATCTTTGAAAATGGAATAAGAAAAGACTGCCAGGGCAGTGGTGGAAAAAAGAAATAAATACTTACCCATTTCTGTTAAAAAGACTTATATGAAACATTTTTTATCAATCTAGTGAAGCTGAGTTAGCATGTAGCTTCAGCAGTGTGAAGCTCTTCAGATTGGTTGAAATCATCCAAAAAGCCCTTGGCCAAATCGTCTTTGAAATTGGAATAAGGATAGAAAAGAATTGCAGGGCAGTAGTGGAAAACAGAAATAAATACTTACCAATTTCTGTAAAAGATTTTATTTTTTGAAACATTTTTTGTCAATATAGTGAAGCTGAGTTAGCATGTTGTTTCAGCAGAGTGTGAAGCTCTTCAGGTTGTTTGAAATCATCCAAAACTATTCGTCAACATTTATATTAAAAATGATCAAAATGAAAACATGTTATACACAATAAACTAATATGGGATGGTGAACTGACAGACTGTTGCTACCCTTCACACTCACAATAAATGGATAACATGATTGTCTCCCACGGAAGAAGGTATTCAGCTTCGCTGATGGTATATGAACATAGAAAACAAATAGTGATCTACTTTAAGATGGCTATATATTCATTGTCCTTTATACTAATTTCATATTTTCCTCTGTTGTTCTAAAACTGTAATTAATCAATTTATTGGTAATAGTTTCTCAGATATGTAAATATTGTATACAGGGGTACCCTGGAAAGTTTTACTGCCCAAGGATGAACAGTATGAACAAACCCTCATATGCTGCTATATGTACCCATTCACCTACCAAACCAGTTTTGATATTTGTTTCATCACGCCGTCAAACAAGGCTCACTGCTCTTGACCTCATTCAGGTGAGAGTTGTTATATTCTTGATTTATGCATGTTATATTTATTTAATCTAACATTTCG
This sequence comes from Parsonsia alboflavescens, assembly GCA_028571225.1. Classification (NCBI taxonomy): domain Eukaryota; kingdom Viridiplantae; phylum Streptophyta; class Magnoliopsida; order Gentianales; family Apocynaceae; genus Parsonsia; species Parsonsia alboflavescens. The sequence goes on along the minus strand of JAOXNR010000032.1, from coordinate 7,677,137 downwards.
ATTTTCCCCAATGTAGTTTGCAGCGTCAGATGAACACCCAATACAGTTCTTGTCCATGTCAGAGGAAGATCTTCAGATGATACTTTCACAGGTCATGGATCAGAACTTGAGGCATACTCTACAGTTTGGCATTGGGTTACACCATGCAGGGCTGAATGATAAAGATAGATCTCTGGTTGAGGAACTTTTTGCAAACAACAAGATTCAGGTATGTCATATGCTTGTGCAATTTCTGTTGTCATGAAGGAATATAAGGATTTAGTCTCCAAATATGTTTTCTGATATTCATTTCACTGCCTTGTGTTGAATTATTGTTCTGCTCTCAGGTATTGGTTTGCACGAGTACATTAGCATGGGGTGTAAATCTTCCTGCACATTTAGTTATTATTAAGGTGAGAATGATTTAAATAGTGGCATTATCCTTTTTATCCATTATTTCACATCTCTTGTTCCAAACAACGAAGAAACTATTATTTCTCTTCTTGATGAACTATATTTGCATCTATAAGAACAGAAATTGTGGTATTCAAATGGCTTATGATGTTTCCCACATTTTCTGGTTTAGCAAGGCTCTTGGATTTAGAAGTTATGGTGGTATCATAATACTTTTACATGGGATTGTAATTGTCATCATGGTATTCTATCTTTCGTGTCATTTCTTGCGTGCTTCCTGTGTCTGTGTGTTATCTCTTTTTCTTGACCAATTGAAATCCACTATCCGCTACACATTTCATGGTAGGAAAAGAAGTCTCTTGTTAAACAGCTTCCATGTTCACTTTTGTGCTCCTTTCAGTAGCATTTAATGTTTGTTGCAGGGGACAGAATATTATGATGGAAAAACAAAGCGATATGTTGATTTTCCAATCACAGATATCCTGCAAATGATGGGTCGAGCAGGTCGACCTCAATATGATCAGCATGGAAAAGCCATTATTCTTGTTCATGAACCAAAAAAGAGCTTCTACAAGAAGGTCTATAACTGTACCTGTCAGCTTAAAAAGTTTTCTTGGTGTTTGGACTTGATTTATTATCTCTATTTATTAATTGCTTGAACTGATGGTAAATTTGATTACCATGCAGTTCCTGTATGAACCATTTCCAGTTGAAAGCAGTCTAAGGGAGCAATTGCATGATCACTTCAATGCAGAGATAGTTTGTGGAACAATTTTTCACAAGGAAGATGCTATCCACTACCTTACCTGGACTTACTTGTTCCGGAGATTGGTATTATTCTGTCCAATATTAGTAGCGTATTAATGTCATTGTGGTGTCTTTCTGTTCACTGTACTTCTTTGAAATGCTCTGAGTTGCTTATTATTTTCTCCTAATTTATCCCTCTGCTCTGGTGTATAACAATGTTCAAGAAACTGGACTCTGATCTTAATTTAGCACAATATCTCATTCACTTTTTGTTTACTGCTAAAAAGCTTAGATTTGTATCATACGTGTAAATAAACATCTTAAACCTTTCATGGTATTCCACTGTTATTATGGACTTTAACTTTTTCTCACAGTAGTAGTTCTCCTCTTTCAGATGATGAACCCTGCTTATTATGGCCTGGATGAGACTCAACCTGAAATTATAAGTTCTTATATGTCAAGGTGATGTTGAATAAAATGTGAACTGAAATTAGTTTTGCTATTTCACTATTTCAGTCATCAAGTGGATTACATTTTGATATTAATATTCTTTAACAGTTTAGTGCAAAGCACATTCGAGGACTTGGAAGACAGTGGATGTATCAATATTAATGAGGACAGTGTGGAGCCCACAATGTTGGGATCAGTGGCATCTCAATATTATCTTAAACACACAACGATTTCCATGTTTGGTTCTAATTTAGGACCCGACATATCTCTTGAGGTTGATGAAATCAATGGAGATTTATTGTCTTTGCTTCTCTGTGCCTATTTTTCCCTTTTTATTCCATATATGTATCTTCTGAAATATTTATCCTGGGATATGTACTTATTTTGATGTACAAGGTTTCCCTTCATATCCTGTCTGGTGCCTCTGAGTATGATGAGCTTCCTGTCCGGCATAATGAGGTAATCTAGATTACATATCCTTATGGATAATAAAGAAGCTTCTACTTCTGTTTGCAAATCTTAATTTAAGGATTCATGTCCCTCTAATCCTTGTGTACCACCCTTAACTACATTAGTATAAGGAATAGGTGGTAACTTTTGATTTAAAGCTGTCCTTAATATTTATGCTAACTTGAAATGGGTATTCAGGTTTTGATAGTGGAGAAAATGCTAAGATTGTGCTAATTTTTCCTTAAGTTATTTTGCTTCCTCCGACATTTTGCTATTTACTGGAGGAAATGATGATCTGGAATGGAATGAGTAGTTGTCTTAGCCTCTTGGTTTCCATGCCTTCCTATTTTCCTTCCAATTTCAGCGATAACTCTAGAGGCTAAGAGAGAGCTATTAAAAGCACTGTTCAAATCAAACCATAATATTCCCTTTCTGTTTGTAGATGAACACTTAACAGAACTCTTAGTTATTTAGTGTCCGGAATTTGGAGAAGAAATGAGATGGATGACAATTTTGCAAAAACATTTCTAGATGTTTGGGGGTGGGGTGCAGTTGGGTGGGGCTGTAGAGGAAATTATTTCTTATAAAAGGATTGGGCAATCCTTCCTAATTCATATCAGCCAAAGAGTCTTTTAGAATATGTTGTAACCACTCAATAGAGTTTTAGTCTGAATAGAAAAGGATTTAGGAAAGGGTTTCCATATATATTTCATTCAACCACTCAAGTTTTAATCTTTATAGAAAAGGATTTGAGAAAGGTATATTTCATTCATCTGAACAGTGCATATATATATATACATCTTTTGTTTCCAAAAATAACTATCAACAATTTCCACTAATCAATCAATCTATCACAATCCTAACAAACAAATCAATCTACTAACACTTCCCCTCAAACTGGAGCATAGATGTTAATCATTCCCAGCTTGTTACAAATGCAATCCAGTTAGCACACACTCCCCATTCATTGCCTTCGTAAGAATATCTCCAAGTTGTTCTCTAGTTCCAACAGTGGAGATATGTTTTTCTTGAATCTTTTCTTGGGAAGTGACAGTCAATCACCTCACGATGTAGTTGGCATAGCAAACTTAAGTCCCACTTCTTCCAACAACTGTTGAAACCAAATGGTCTCACATGATGATTGTGCTGTCGCTCTATATTCAGATTTTGCACTTGATCTGGATATCACATTCTGGTTCTTGCTCTTAAAGATACTAAGTTGCCTCTTACAAAGACAAATACCTTGTAGTAGATCTACCATCAATCTTTGATCCTCTCCAATCCACATCTAAGAAACATTCATATTTGTACATCCATAATTCCTATATATCAAGTCAAGTCCTAGAGTTCCCTTCAAATAATAAAGGAATCTTCTCAAGAGCGTTCCAATGAACAACTGGGGATGATGCCATACACTGATGCACAACACTTAACATTGATTATGCAATATTAGGATGAGTTACTGTCAGGTAGTTTTGCTTTCCTACCAATCTCCTGTATCTTTCTGCGTTCTTCAAATCTCGCATCATCATCTCTTCTAAAGCTCATACCAGGAGTCAATGGTGTGCTACAAGGTTTAGCCCCCAATTTCTCAATGTCCTGTAGTAAATCAAGGACATACTTCCTCAGAGAAAGAAGCATACCTTTCTTGCTTCTTATCACCTCAATTTCTAAAGAAATACTTCCAACTCCCCCAATTCCTTTATCTAAATTTGAGTATGTAAAAAGGCTTTAATAGATGAGATGCAAGGCATGTTGCTTCCAGTAATAATAATGACTTGTATTGACTTATATGGTGTCTTATTATATTGTTAAAGTTTTTGATATTTAATTATTTTATTTTAAAAATTATGTAATATATTCCTTCTGTCCAGAATTGAACGGTCCATTTTAACTTTGACGAAAAATTATGGAGTGCCTTTGACTTTCATACAAATTACCAATTTATCCTTACCATTAATGTAGTTATGTGTAGAACCATTGAAGCATTGATCTCTGAGTACTCATACCCTAGAAGTGCATTTCGTTGTGACTTCCACCTTGTGTTCACTAATACTTCATGGTTAAGGACCTATGGGTTTCTAAAACCAATCCCCATTCAGATTTTGGTCTATGGAAAACATCCCAATCCCTCCAGCAAAGATCCTTCCTCTACTCTCCCCCTTCCCCCAAGAACTACTTACTAACGATGTGATGAAATGCTCTTATTAGTTAATGTTAACCATGAAATAGCATGCAGGCTTTTGAAGAGCTCTTATTAGTCAATTACTAACAGTCTTAGAGATTTTTTTTTTGACATTAGTATCTGATTTTATCCCAGGATAAGCACAATGAGGAATTGTCTGAAAGGGTTCCCCTCTCAGTGGACAAAAATCGTTTTGATGATCCTCATGTCAAAGCAAATCTTCTTTTGCAGGTCTGTTTTATCTTTTAACATTTCTGTTTGGGGACTGAGTAAGGGTTTCATTTTTGGATTAAAAATATGTGAAAGTGTTTTATTCCTATTCATGCAGGCACATTTTTCACGACTACATCTACCAATCAGTGACTATAACACTGACTTGAAGTCTGTTTTGGATCAAAGCATACGTATTATTCAGGCCATGATAGATGTATGTGCTAATAGTGGATGGCTCTCAAGTGCTCTTACTTGTATGCATCTTTTGCAAATGATCATGCAGGTATACCTCTATTGCATGGCATTCCCATCTGCTAAGTCATACCTTTTGGTCATACCTTGTCGATCTTTCTTATGGTCAAATTATTTCCCATTAAGTCAACTGTCTGTCAGTGTATGTACTAGCTAGCTGTAGCCTGCACAACTCAAGACAAAGCTACAACTTTTCTGCTTGATTCGCAATTGTTATTTCAATTTCCTCCTCAATTTTAGTATTCTTGCACCCAATCTATGGTTATGCATGTTTTGACATCAAATTCAGAAGTTTCTTCAAGTTATTGGTTGGTTTACAGTCCTTGTAAGAAGCTTTGAATTTTTGTTTTTGTAATTAGTTCAAAAGATAGAATGCTTATCTTGTGTTGTTCTCTTACTTGATCTTTCCAGGGGTTATGGTGTGACAGAGATTCTTCTCTTTGGATGTTGCCTTGCATGACTAATGATCTCCTCAGTTCATTGAACAGAAGAGGAATTATAAAGGTTCCACAACTATTTGATGTTCCTTTTGCAACCTTAAAGGCTCTCAGTGATAATTCTAGTGCCTCAAGACTGCAACAGGTATTGTTATTCTTTTGGTACTCGCATCACTATCATCTGCCTTCTGCAAGATGACCAATTTGTCTAAGGCGCTAAAAAATGATTGTTGAAAAGTTCTGGGATAAATCTGCTGAAATTTCTGAACATAGCTTAGCTTGGTGGTGTGGGTGGAAATTTGGACAATGTCAGTGAATCTAATTTTAAAGTTTGAATGGAAAGGTAGTAAATACTTAATATCTGTCTCTCTTCTCTCTTAGAAAACTGTAAAGACGTCGCCTAATTTGCTGGCTGTTAATTTGAGTATTTTAGATAACTAGTCAGGAGAAAAGGGGCAGTTAACAGTTCTAAGAAGCGGGGGATGCTATTGATTTTGTGTGTGTCTATATATATATATATATATATATATATATACATGACTATCATGGCATTGCGACCCCTGTAGTCAGATGCTTAAGCTTAGGGTACTACTTGCTGGGTCACATTGGCTTTGTGCTGAACTCCTTGATCTAATATAATTTTTCCTGGGTCATCTTTTCTCATCTCCCTTATTGTGAGCTTTTCTTTCAATAGGATCTGCAACATTTTCCTTGTATTTGTGTGCAATTGAAAGTTCAGAAAAGGGATGAGGGGTTGAGTCTGAATATCAGATTGGAAAAATCAAATGCTGACCGCAGAGCTTCAAGAGCGTTTGCCCCTCGATTTCCAAAGGTAAATGATATTTTGCATTTTTCCCGGTTTCTAGTTGGGATTAGAGTTCAATAAATTCGTTGCATTGTCCTACAGGTAAAAGATGAAGCATGGTGGTTAATTCTAGGCAACTTCTCTACCGCTGAGCTACATGCTCTGAAGAGAATTTCTCTCTCTGATCGATTGGTGACACACTTGAACATACCATCAACTGCAAGTTTGCAGGTTTGTTTATATCCAATATATATTTTTTCTAAAATATTCCTATTTATAATTTTAATCAAACTAACAAAAGTGATTTGGGAAAAAAGAGAGATAAGGATAATATGATAAAAAAAAATAAAATAAAATACCTAATAAACTCACAATAGTAATTTATAATTAGTAACAAGAAAAATGAGGTCAAATAATTTATAATTAGAGGCAATTGATGGAGCAATTTCTATCTCGTTGTCACACAGTGTATCAAAATATAAATAAGATAATAATAATAATAACAAAATTTTGTATTTGACTCTATTATTAAAAATTAAAAAAAAAAAGGGCTCTGATGTTTAGCCTTTTGAAATTTGACGATGTGATGAGTGACAGCCATGTGTTCTCCTCTACACGTGAGATGACATGTTAGTGGTTAAAATTAAGACGGCAAACAAGTTGAGTCAGGCTCATCTTTCTGGATTTGGATTTAAGCGAGTCTAAATTTTAAAATTTGAGCATGACTTCTGAAACTTTTTAGAAGTCTTTGATTCAACTAATTAAAATCAAAAGGCTTAAGTTTTTGATTCGTTTGAGCTCAGTTTGAATTAAGACTTGAGTTGATTTAAGCTCATTTTTGTGTTTTGATTTACTTTGCTTAAAAAATATTAAGATATATTATCGATAATATATGAATAAATAAAAAATGCAATAAAATTAATAAAATATATTTTAAATAAAAATAAAATAGTATATTTAATAAATAAACTATTATTATATATAATATTAATATATTATTTTAATATATATATTTCAAAAAGATCTTACGAGTCTAATTTAAATGATACATATGAGTTTAGCTTAGACTTATTTAATAAGTTAGTAGAATCTTGAACTTAATTAAGGCACATCAATTCAAGCTTTTATTAAGCAGAATTCAAATGAAAAGTTTCATTGACATTCGTAGTTAAAATTCTCTAAGTTTATTTAGTAGAAGGAAAAAAAAAAAAAAAAACCTTAGAGAAGTTCCATTGCATTATTTGCTACTCGGGTTTTTCGAGGCATTTCATACCCACAAGTTCTTATTTTAATGTTTAGATTCTGTCCCGTAGTATTTGTTGGCCATGTAATTGAGAACACTGGTATTTTCAGGGGATGAAGCTGATTCTAGTCTCAGATTGCTATCTTGGGTTTGAACAGGAGCACAGCATTGAAGAATTTACTTAATCTCATCAACACAATTAATGAATCATTTAGAGTTAAATTTTAGCAATTTCTCACTGTATAGACCACGAAGATCTTTTCTCGTGCCAAGTCCCTTTTTACATTTTGATGCACATAAGTCTTTCCTTAAGAGAAAAAAAAAAATTGCTAGAAACCTTTCATTTCTTTAAAAGTTTAAAACAAATCAACTCTTACTAATCAACATGTCCTTTTAGGTGACCAATACCACTTCAGCAGCGCCTTATCATCGCTAGCAGGGATGTATTTTAAACCTTCAAACACCAAATATAAAGGGCAAAAAACATGCGTTCATAAATTTTAATTTTTGCCTTCTAATTTGTATAAATTATTTAGATCTGCCCTTTCCTCCATTTTGGTTAAACCAAGCCAGAATTAAGCCTAGTAATCCTTCTCACTTCCTATTTCCCAAGCACCCAAGCGAAATCACAGCCATTCTGATACTCAAATATCATTTCACTCCAGAAGGCAGATTTGTTTTCTTTCTTCATCGAACCTTCACTGAGTCCTTTTTTTCACACCCCCAAGCAGTGAAGCTCTGTATGCGTTTGCCCTTTGCAAACCAGAGCTCCAGATCTGCCACCTTCGGCCTCTAACCCTTCACCTAATACTAAGCCCACCTTTGCCCTGGTCGTCGCTAGTGTCACATCTTCTAAAACCCCCACAACCACGCCCCCTGGTCTCCAAATTTTTCTCCTCTTGAGTTTGCTCTCTGGAATTTTGTCTAAGGTTGATCTCCAAACTCGCAGTGAGAAATCAGACTCGGGAATGGATGAAAATAAGTGATTGGGTGAATTATGTGTCAGGTTAATGCAGGTTTAAATTATCTAAGTTGGAGGAAAAAAATTCAATGGTACCCAACATTTTTTATACACATATAAACTTATATGGTTTTCCTAATGTGCGTTTCAACCGTTACCGTAACAGAATTCTTGCTACAGTACTCATGCAATCAACCAAGCAGAGTAAGAATTCCATTACGGTAACGGTTGGAGCAGGTATTAAGGCACGCTCCAGAACACGCATTAACAAATCCGTAAATATACAAACAAAATAAAAAATGTTAAGCAACGGATCTCATCAACCTTCTATGTGATAAATGATCATCAACTGTGAAATACATGCAGAAATGCTCAGTATGATAGGTTCTATTACATTTCATAGTGTTATTATAATTCATATACTATATTTTGAGTGCAGAACAAATTTACAAATATAAATTTCCTTCATGAAGAAATGAATTAATGCCAGTATGGAGCATGCATTCAACCGAGAATTATGTACAAAGATTAGTCAAGAAATACATTTACAGCCTTTTGGTTTGGCTAATCCCAATCGGCATCAAAAAACCCCGCATCTCGCATCTCTGAGTAATATGCATTGTCCAGAAGCCATTCTTCCTTCTGAAAATAGAATAAGCAAAAAAAAAAAAAATGCCATTAAGGCCCAATTAACCCCTGAAACAATTATATGTTTTCTTGAAATAATATGAAAGAGTGTTTACCCGGAAAAAGTCAGACAGAAAAGTAACATACAGGAAAGGAAGATAGAGGGCATGATAACAAATCACAGTGAAATTATACATCCTGCAGACAGAATGAAATTTTGTTAAAATTTCTCTAATCTTGAGTAAAAATAAAACTTTTGGTTCATGTTACAATTGAATCATACCAGAGTCCAAAGTGGAAACCAATTCCAGTAAGACCACTGGCACATAATGCTATTGCATTGAGAACAAACATAGCGATAACGTAGTTATAGAATGCTGGTTTTGCTGCATGGTTTTCAAGAGAGAAACCGTGGAACCGATAATTAGCTAAGAGAAGGAAAAACAGAAAGACAAGGAACATGAAAATAACTGAACTTACGTGGCAATTTATCTCTCCACTTTGAGTAATGCACAATCAGTATATAGCCATAGACTGCTGTGAGCAGTAGTTTGTAGAAGACTGACATTCCCCATTTTCCCTGATGTGTAATTTCAACATCAATGAAAAGTGGAATGCCAAATCCAAATATACATATTGCCTGCAAAAGCACCCACCACATTAAAGACTCTTATGTTCAGTCCATCTACAAGCCCTTATTCAACAATTGCTTTACTTAAACAGCATGCATATACAATATATTATAGTCAAAAGAGAGCAAGCACAAAACAAATTTTGATATCTGTAGTGGATAAAATTCAGCTGTCCACAAGTCATAAAACTGAGGAAAAATGAAAATGAAGTGCAACCAAGAAACAAGTGAAGCTGGTCCATTATTGTTAAACATATAATCCAATACTAAGCAAAAGTGATAAACAAACTGAGAATTAAAAGGGGACTCCAACCAACAAGATCTGAATTGATGCTGAAACAGCTTTTTTTAGCAAACAGCATAATTGTAAGGCGGTACATTTACATTTATGTACTTCAATAATGACGGAACAGATATTACCTTGAGAAGGATGTCCAGGCCAACAAAGATGCCTGAAACCATAAATGTATGTCCAAGAGTTTCCAACCCACTAGCATAGTTCTCCTGGAGTAGAAAAGCTAATATGCTAACTTCTAAACATAACATGCCAGCTGTTGTACATAACGACAATAGATTCCAAGATATCTCTTTCCCAGGACTGCACTGCCATCCCTGTCTCATAATCATGTAACTCAAAGATTGATAACACCTAAATCAGAATAAATTTTAACTACAATAACTCAGCAAACATGGGTGTATGGGCTACAAAAATCATACGGATTCTCAGATAACCTAGAATCTTTTTAGGTTAGGAGAATCATCAAATAGAAATTTCAACCTGAAATGATTTCAAAATTCCAAGTTAACAAAATCATGCTACTGGGTGTAGAGAGAAAAGAAAAAAAATTGTTGTAGAAGGAAACAGATACAGTTTCAATTGTCTTCCCGGGGGGAGTGCACAAAAGAAAACATTCCAATAATCTCCAGGGGCTTTATGACGAGGGAGACCACTCCTGTGTAAGTTATTGATATCACTAGAAAATATAGCTTGGCTGGCCAAAACTAACCTTGAGAAACGAAAGCTAGGGGAGCGAATGGGATAATGAGCAACATGTAACAGATGCTATTCCAGGCTTGGAGTAAATGACTTATCTATAAACCATTAACCAATAAGAATATACTTATTGAGACAAATTACGTACACAAAAGCTCTCTCTTTCTTTTTGGTCCTCTTTTCCTAGGTCAGTCAAATCACTGATAAGGATTTTTTTAAGTCCTGACATATTTGAGTATCCTAGAACTAGAAGTAATCATATCATTCGACTACATTCCATAAAGAGAACAGCACTGAATCAAGAAGAATTTTCAAAACATTGAGTGATTGCTTTCTGAGATATAGCTAATTCGCCAGAAGAAATATGCCAAGAATGTTGGATGATATTTGAATCAGAACTTGTCTTCCATGCAATTATTGGAACAATCACAAAACATTTATTTTTTAGAAAAGGACTCATTAAATGGCTCCAGCTAAATACTTTTCTCCACACAACTAAACAACTCTATTCCTCAATCATCAACCATGTTAAAGCATTCACAAAATGACACAAAAACACCACACATAATGAACATGTACTTGTTTACAATTATCAAGTCCAAACGTTGGCAACTGGACTTAAAAATAAACAGAGAAGGCCTTCAGATCATGTTACAAAATCTTCTACACTCTCTCTAGTTAAATCAAATGTAACAAGATAATTCCACTTCCAAATCCATTTCTATATCATATTAATACTGAAGACTTGTTATACCAGTAACTCGAGCCAGAAAAGGAAGGAGCAACAAGATTATACAAATATGGAAAAATGCAAAACTTATTTCTTTTAGTTCTCAAAACTACTAAAATACAACAGAAATACAAAATCCATATTACCTAACCTTGAATCAATTACGACTCAAGTTAATATCACGAAAATCCGGCAAAGAAGAGTCTAGAAAAACTCCAAAGTTATTCAAAGTAAAAGAAGAAACGCACCTGAAGAGAGGACCAAGTTAGGTCAAGAACAGCAGCGAACCAGAGAAGAACATAATACGGGATCATCACGTAAGACGGACCATGCCTCAGCTTCTTGATATTACGCTTGGAGTGAATAGCTAAATATGCTATAAACAAGGCACACGGTATCACCAGAGCTGCGTTATGCCAGAAATCATGACACGAACTCGCGGCCGACAAAAAACTGCAGTACAATCGAGAAATCCTAGAGTCGCCGCCGTCATCTGCCGCCGGAACGCTCGAAATCGGAGAAATCAAAACAGTTCGGTTTGATTTTGACATTGTTCTGTAGAAATTAAAACATGGAGTATTAAAAAAAAAATACACGGAGAATATGAATATCAGAACCTCATGAATCAATTGAGGTGCCAATTTACAAGAATCCGATTGAATTGTAGACAAGAAAATACGGAGCAAATTAGATAAACAGTGAGACTTTGTAAGAGAGAACTGAGGTCGGGAGGAGAGAGGCAAATTGAGATTTTGGGTTTGTCGGAAAAGCTCATGAGAAATGTTCAGTAAGTTAACTTTGGCAGGGAAATGGAATAACAACGTTTAAATAATTGGGCAAAACATTTAAAATATTTTTTTAAAAAAAGTCATTATTTTTATTTTTATTTTTTAAAAAAACCCAGTCCGAACCTTACATAATTGAGTTTTGAGCCTCCAAACCCAATATGTAACTCAAGAAAACGTGGATCACAAAATTCCATTATTTGCATGTTTATGGTTCTTGATTTGATTATGATATGTCGTATCGGTAAAACTGCACGATATTTGTTTTTCGAAAGGATATATACTACATTGATAAAATTGTACAGTACTTTTTTTAAAACAACATTGTTTTTTTAAAAGGATATATAATGTACACCATATATCAAGGTTATTACTTTAATCACATTTTTTTATCATAATAACTTGGTAATTAATTACAAATCAAATACTAAGTTTAATCTATGTAATGAGAGTTTTAATTTGATATATTATTTGAACTAAAATGATTAATAACGAGAAAAAAATCTCATCTTAAAAATAGTTCAATTGAAAAATACAGTGCCCATACGGTTCATCAATTCGTTCATTACACATCCCATATCAAATTTTCAATGACTATCCTCATAGTTACAAATCCGTATAATAAGATAATAATCTACTACGTGACTTTTACATCCTAAACTTTACAAGTCTTATTTTTACATTGCAAAGCAAGTTTCTAACTAACCAAACAAACTTATCAGCAACATCGTAATCCTCACACTTATTTTTTATATTGGTGGGCTTAGTGTTATTCTTTTTCTTTTCTCTATCTATTTATTTTTTTAAAAAGAATAATTAATCAAAATCATATTTGTTACTCAATATTAAAATGTTACCTTCCTCGTCCCCTAATGAAATGCCTTTGGGAGCAAGAGTAAGGTTTAAAATGATAATAATAATTGATTTATTATCTAATCATTTCAAACTATAAAGGAAATGATAGAAGTGGACACGATGTCTTGTGGGCATAGCATAGGGACAATGATAGAAGGTAACAATATACATAAAGGTCTAAACACTACAAAGCATATTTACTACTACATGATTCAACCTCAATAATACATTTATGTTCCACTTTGTCGTGTCATGCCTTTTCATTTCTTGATTTTTAAGAGTGCTATATGGTTTCATCCATCCATTGTTCCACGTCCGCTAAACATATTTGATTTTATTATTATTTTTTTATTATGTATGATAATCATTTTAAAAATATACTCTTTCAATATAAAATGAAGTGACAATATTAAGGAACATACTACGTATCATATATATATATATATATATATATATATATATAGAATTACATTATACAGTACACCTCTATATTTATTTACATAAATTAACCTTACGAATACAAAATGATACAGTCCATTTCATATATTTATTTATATAAAAGCAATCTTATGTGAATATGCACTGGTGTACTTCATCATATATATATATTTAAAATTTATTTTATATTATACCTTAACGTAGTTAAACCAGGAAAGATGGGGTACGTGCCTTGAACTTATTTCAAAGTTTAGGCTGGGTAAGCGTGGGATGCAAGCCTGGGCATGGGATGAACCAATAACGATGTGGAACGTTGTAGGGTTAGCCCATAAGCTTCATCCATGTTAAGGTTCTCAGGGCTCTGTCCACTAGGCAACTTCCAGTCAAATGCATGGATCAAAGTAGCAGTTAGCAATTGGACCATCCTAAGGCCCAAGGTCATCCCGGCACAAATCCTCCGCCCAGCACCAAATGGTATGATCTCAAAGTCATTCCCTCTCACATCCACATTGGTCTTCTCTCCACCGGGTAAAAACCGGCTAGGGCGGAACTCCAGTGGCTGAACCCAAGCATCGGGATCACGAGCAATGGCCCAGACATTGACGAGAACCGTTGCGCCTTTGGGAATGAAGTAGCCGTTGATCTCGCAGCTCTCGGCCGCCATTCTTGGAAGGGAGAGGGGAGTGGAGGGGTGAAGCCTGAATATTTCTTTAACCACGGCTTGCAGGAAGGTTAAGTGGGCCAAATCAGCTTCGGTTACGAGACGGTTGGGTCCAACTACTTGGTCTAGCTCCTGTTGGGCCTGGGCCATCAAGTTTGGGTGGCGAATGAGTTCAGCAATGGCCCATTCCACGGTGCTTGATGAAGTGTCGGTGCCTGCAACGAATAAGTTCTGCAACGGCAACTGGAGTGACTAACCACCACAGACATATAATACAAGCTTTCACTACAGAATTCAGATATTATTAATCTTTCATTATTATTAGAAAGAGATTTTTTTTAATTACAAATAATAATTATATAATATTATAAACATTTCAAGGATATAATAAAATAATAAGTAACTCAGAAATTCAATAGCGCCTACAAAGTCATAAGATATAATAATATCACCGAGATTTCATTAAATTAACTAAGTTAAAGTAGCCACACATACAAATAAATAAATAAATATATATATATATATATATTTATAGTATTTCTCATTACTCATTTCATAAAATCCATAATTCATAAATAGTTCATTGTTGCTATCGTAAAAGTAACTATAAATCGGAATGAGCCGCTTACTGATAAAACAACACGTCCCGGCTCAAACTCCATGTCCAAGAAAGTCTCTGATTGGGTATTTCTAGTACGACCATGATTAAATTGATGTAAACCCAAAAGTCGGTATACTGTCAGCTGGAAATATTTATCCGTTTCACTTTGATTTAAATAAAATTTGTTAAAATAATTTATTTGATATAAATATGAATTCATCCTAAATAGGAATACTTTGTTGTCCATGAGGATGAGCTCACCATTCCACCATTAAATATCCCTAAAGAGCCAAACCAAAGTATTCCTATCATAGTATAGGAATGAAAAATTTATACTTAATTGTCTTAAGAGTTTTATTAATTAGGTTTGCATATTTACGGTAGCTAAAAGCACAAAATGAATTCCTCAACCACCAATGACCAAACCAACCCGTCCTGTCAAGAAAAGTAGGTGCTACTGATAAGTATTCAAGGCTCCCGTACCAAGTAAGTGATCAAGTGTCATTTTCAATTATTAATTTTTTCAACTAAATTTAAAAAAAAGAAGCTTACCAGAAGTAAAGCTTTAATTTCTGTGTCAGTAAGTCTAACATCTTCACCATCGTCGAGATCTTCTCTCTCTTTCAAAGACAATAGCGTTGTTAGCAAATCCGAATCATGTCCCTGACGTGGTCCACGAGTTCCATTCTGGCGCTCTGCAAGAATCGTGCTTAAGAACGCATCAAAACGTAAATGGAGTTTCTTCATCCTTGCAGCCACACCTTGTAAGTCTAACCAATCCAGCGCTGGAATAAAATCGCCCAAGTTGAAAACACCGGCCAACACCATCAGCTCCACCACCATCGACTTGAACTCCTCGGCCTCTGGATCCGCACGGCCGCTGCCGTCCCCGAAAACTCGCCTTCCGAGCATCACCCTTCCTAGGGCATTTGTGGTGCATATATTGAGTAACTGCCCCAATTTCACTGGAACTTTCCCTGAAGTTACCAAAGCTACGGCCAGAATCCCCACCTCTTCCTGTAAACAGATGAGGGTTCATTTTTCTAAAATACAAACAGACCAAGAAGACAAAAGTAAAAATAAAATCAAATAAAGAAAGACAAAATCACAAAACGAAACCAAAACTTTAGGTTAAGAATGAATTCGCGACTTGGGTAATCACGCACTACGGGCTTTGCAAAAGGTAGCGTCCTGGAAATTCCAGCAGGGTACCATCCATCTATATGCTAAATATAAATTTATATAGAGATCTCAGCTGTTTGTGGGAATATTAATTAAATATAAATATTCCACATACCTTTATTAATAACAAATATAATTAATTTATCTTCTACCGATCTATTTTTTGTTACGATTCTATAATAATTCATGTTTTTTTTTAACTTTGAGGAAATAAGTTATGCCTTTTCTTTTCTTGCTTAGGTCTCAAATCTCTTCTTCTTTTTTGGGTTGATCATGTTGGTAAATTTTAACATTGGAGTATAGAAATAGTAAGTGAATTTTTAAATTTTGTTTTCGATCAAACTATGTTTCTGGATTATCAGTTTGAAATTGTCTTTGGAAAAGCAAAATTCAAATCAAATGTTGAGAGAAAGGAGAAGGAAAAGAAGAAGTGTGAGAGAAATGAATGGAAAACCTCTCGAACGCGATGGAAATCATCCAAAGCCTTACTAGAGAAAAGATGAACTGAGCAAATCTTCCTTAGCATTCTCCAACGAGGGCCGTAAGGGGCAAAAACCAGATCCTGATAATTATAAGCAACGTGTTTGGCACCGGAGTTGGGCGGCCGGCTAGAAAAATTGGCATCGTGCTTCTTCAGGAACTCCATGGCAACCGATGCCGAGGCAGCCACCACCACATGCACGTAACCCATCCTCAAGTGCATGAGAGGGCCATAAGTTCTAGCCATGGCTGCTAGCGATTGGTGCGGCATAGGTCCAAGTTGTGACAGGTTTCCCACAATCGGCCATGGTTTTGGGCCTGGTGGGTACGGCAGATGACGTCGCTGAAAAAACAGCTTAAACAAGATGTATAACAGAAGCCCAGAAATGGCGGAACAAAAGACCAAGGGCAGACCCGTGAGCGTAACCATGGCAAAATTTGTCTTGTAGTGAGCTTCCTGACGATTGCTATACATATATAGGGAGAGCTCTCCTAGACTTCTCCTCATGAATGACTGCCTAGTCGTGCGTTATCTTCAGTGGTTTAACTTAACTTATTTTTTATATAATAATGTATTTAAATTTCTAATATTTCAATATCTAAGTTTTTTCTAATCATCAAAATGAAAATAGCAACAGGTTTGCATGTACGTACCTGAGTCTACTACTTACTCTATAGCTTGCACGAGTCAACTTTACATAATATTTTTTTTTTTTAAGGGGTTCATATTGTTGGGATTTGTTTAAAAGTGGTTAGTCTATTCGTCGGAAGTTTAGTTAATAAATTCCTTTTCTTGAGGAACACTTAGCAGGTTGATTTATTCAAAGTAGTTGGAGTAATAGACTCCATTTCTTTCTCTTTTTGTTATACAGTATGATTTTATAAAGTCATTTTCTACATTTAATAAGATCAGACAATTAGTTCCAGTTTCTTTTATCATTCTGTTAAAGCTCTTTTATTTTAACATTTGGTATCAGAGCCTCTCACAGGGTCTGATTAAATTAGAAAGCAGCAGCTTTCTACGTGATTAAGGATGGCAACAGAAAGCTCATTTGTGCAACCAGCTGTACCGAAATTTGATGGACACTATGATCACTGGGCAATGCTCATGGAAAATTTTTTGAGATCCAAGGAATATTGGATAGTCGTGGAGCAAGCGGTACCTGCAGGAACAGAAGATGGAGCCTTGTCAGAGGCAGAGAAGGAACATATTGAGGATCAAAAGCTGAAAGACTTGAAGGCTAAGAATTATCTGTTTCAAGCTTTAAATCGCTCTATTCTGGAGACGATTCCTAATAAGGATATAGCTAAGAGGATATGGGATTCAATGAAGCAGAAATTTCAAGGTGCAGCAAGGGTGAAAAAGGCACATGTGCAAGCTCTAAGAAAAGAGTTTGAGATTCTCGAAATGAAGACTAGTGAATCTGTCAATGAATTCTTTGCTCGCACTCTCACAATAGTTAACAAGATAAATGCAAATGGAGAGAAGAAGTCAGATGCTGAAGTGGTCTCAAAAATTTTGAGATCCATGACCTCAAAGTTCAATTATGTTGTATGTTCTATTGAGAAATCTAAAGACACAAGTATTTTAACTATTGATGAACTGCAGAGTAGTTTATTGGTGCATGAGCAGCGAATGAACATGAATTCATTGGTAGAGGAAGCACAAGCCTTGAAGATTTCTTTCGGCGAACAATCTGATGCAAGAGGTCGAGGCCACGACAATTATCGAGGAAGAGGAAGGGGCAGAGGGAGACAGAATTTTGACAAAGCCACTGTAGAATGCTACAAATGTCACAAGCTAGGACATTTTCAATGGGAATGTTCACGCAAAGAAGCAAACTATGTCGAAACTCAAGAGGAAATGTTGTTGATGGCATTCCTGGATGCAAAGGATGACAATAAAGAGGATATGTGGTTCCTTGATTCAGGTTGCAGCAATCATATGTGTGGAAAGAAGAAGTACTTTATTGTTTTTGATAAAAGTTTTGCTGATACGGTGAAGCTAGGTAACAATACAAGCCTGGCAGTGA
>JAOXNR010000032.1:7639631-7658884 GCA_028571225.1 Parsonsia alboflavescens | reverse complement strand
ACCCATTTGGATAGAAATGAAATGTTTATAGAAAGTGGGTAAAATTGAAATTGGATCAATCAATTTGGATATATTTGAAAATTAATTGTTTTTTAAGGACTCAAAAATATAGAGGAGAATATACCGACCCATTTCAGATCCAGCTAAAATATCTAAACCTAAGAAGCGTAGTCAACTAATAAAAAGTAAGTTCACGCTCAATTACTTTCCGAGCCCCAATGGGAGAGGTGAAGGGAAAATTTGTAGGGAAAACACCCTTAAGAATGAAGCGAAATAGAAAATTTTCACATTGCTAGTTGATTTCTCAGGGGTAAAACCCAAAACCCTGAATGTACACTTTCAACCAAAAAAAAAAAAAAAAAGAAAAAATCATCTTACACGAGACATGAAGCCAGAACCCATCTAAGAATCGATGGATTTCAGGGAACATTATTTTTCAATAGAGATCAGAAGCAAAACCCATATAATGAGGAGCAACATTAATTTCTTTAATCCTCCATTTCTTCATCTTCATCAATTTCTTGAATCTTCATTTTCTTCACTGCTTTTGCAGCATCAGACCTAGTAGGTCCATTGGTAAGCTGAATAAGTATATCTGATTTTTGTCCAGTGGCAGCATTAACAAGCCCTCCATTCTTTTGCACGGTGTATACCAATCCTTTTCCAGAAGCATCAATATATACAGTAGAGTTTTCATCAATTTCCTCCTTGATAAGCATCTTGGACAACTCTGTTACCACCTTCTTCTCTAGCCATCTTCTGATAGGTCTTGCACCGTAAACCTGTAAAGTTCACAGTTTGATTTGTTAGCCTTCTGTCCATGCAAAGATTAGGTAAACAATGGATGAATGGGGCAGTAAAAACCTACCGGATCATAACTCTCGGCTAATATGATGTCGAGTGCCACCTCGGTAACCCCCAAGGCAACTCCCCTCTCGGCCAGACGACTTGCAACATCTTTCAGCTGAAGGCGGCACACCTTCCTCAGCTGATCATGTGAAAGAGGATCAAAGACCACAATTTCATCAAGCCTATTGAGCAACTCTGGTTTGAAGTGCTTTTTCACCTGAATGGCCATTAACATTACAGTTAACAACCAGAACACCTAACAGATCATAAAAAACCATTTTTTCACAAAACATGGGAATATATCAGAATCAAGAACATGATCATACTTACCTGTTGCAATACCATCTCTCGAGCACTTTCTATTGAACATTTGCCCATTAGTCCCTGGAGAAGATACTCGGCTCCAAGATTTGAAGTCATAATGATAACAGTATTCGTAAAATCAACAGTTCGTCCTTGGCCATCCGTTAGCCTTCCATCATCCAAAACTTGGAGCAGAGAATTGAATACGCTATTGTGGGCCTTTTCTACTTCATCAAACAAGACAACACTATAAGGTCGCCTCCTCACAGCTTCAGTAAGCTGTCCACCTTCTTCATGTCCAACATAGCTGACCATTTACAGAAACCAGTGATGAGCAAAAATAATTCTAGAATCATTTTTTGATAACTGCAGAGACAATTTGATCAAAGATCACTTTATAGGACATGTACTTACCCAGGGGGAGCTCCAATCAACCGTGCCACAGAATGTTGTTCCATGTATTCAGACATGTCTATTCTTATCATCAGTTTGTCATCGTCGAATAGCTGCTCTGCAAGTGCCTTGGCAAGTTCAGTCTTTCCAACACCAGTTGGTCCCAGGAAGAGGAATGAACCGGTAGGTTGTTGGGCCCTTCCCAATCCAGCCCTGGACCTCAGCACAGCCTCTGCAACTGCACTAACAGCATGATCTTGGCCGACAACCCTTTGGTGTAACCTTTCAGCAAGTCCCATTAGCCTTTCCTTGTCATTCTGGCCAAGACGTGTGACAGGGATTCCAGTCCAACGACTCACAACCTCGGCAATTTGGTCCGGACCAACTGTCTCTGTCAACATTCCACTGGTGTCTGTGTCTGCTTCAAGCTTAGCTATAGCAGTATCAACTTCCTGAATTGCACCATATCTCAAGTCTGCTGCTCTGGCAAGATCATATCTCCTTTCAGCCTCTTGTAGTGCTGTCTGCAGCTCATCCCTCTTCTGCTTAAGTCGACGAAGTTCGTCAACCCTTTGCTTCTCTTTATTATACTTCATCATCAGAGGTTGGAGCTTGTCTCTAAGGTCATCAAGTTCCTTTTTGACCTGAAATGCATTTTGTTCAGTCACAACAAGGCCCGCTTTAACCAAAATTTTACGACAAAGAAACATTTTTTAATACAATATATTTACCTCAACCAGCCTAGCTTTGCTTGCTTTATCCTTTTCCTTTTCCAGGGCATGGAGCTCAACTTCCAACTGTATCCTCTTCCTCTCAAGATTATCAATTTCTTCAGGTTGACTATCTAGTTGAACTCTAACATTAGCACAAGCTTCATCAACCAGATCAATTGCCTTATCCGGTAGATGACGCCCTAGAGATAACAAAACAAACATTGAAAGGATTTTGTAAGAGACAGGATGTACACATTGGGACAAATTTAGAATAACTCAAAAAACTGAATCTGAAAGCTAAAAGACTCCCTTCCATACCTGTGATGTACCTAGCAGAGAGTTGAGCCGCAACAACAAGAGCCCGGTCTTGAATTCTGACACCATGATGTCCTTCATACTTCTCCTTCAAACCACGGAGAATACTGATGGTATCAGTAACACTAGGCTCAGCAACATAGACTTGTTGGAATCGTCTCTCGAATGCAGCATCTTTTTCAACATACTTCCTATACTCCTCCAAAGTGGTAGCACCAATACATCGCAATTGGCCCCTAGCAAGCATTGGCTTGAAGAGGTTGGCAGCATCCATAGACCCCTCAGTTCGACCAGCTCCAAGAACGAGGTGAATTTCATCAATGAAAAGTATAACTTTTCCATCAGCTTCCTCAACTTCCTTCAAAACAGCCTTCAGTCTCTCTTCAAATTCACCCCTATATTTTGCTCCAGCAATTAATGCTCCCATATCCAATGCAATCAGCCTTACATCAGCCAAATTGCTGGGAACATCGCCCCCAACAATTCGTTGTGCTAGTCCTTCAACAACTGCAGTTTTACCCACACCTGGCTCCCCAATCAGTACTGGATTGTTCTTGGTTCTTCTAGAAAGAATTCTAATCACCCTTCGAATTTCATCATCCCTTCCGATTACTGGATCAAGTTTTCCAGCTTGCTCCACAAGATCACGACCATAAGTCTTCAAAGCCTGAAAATTTGTATCTCCAGAAGCACTCTCCACCTTTTTTCCTTCCTTACCCCGTAATTTCTCAACCTCTGATTTCACTTTAGCTACGCTAACACCAGATTCTTTTAGAAGGTCTCCAATCTGGGAATCCTCCAAAAGGCCTAATATTAATTGGTCCACAGCTAAATGAGTATCACCACGCGACTTTTGCAATGACTGGGCTCGTCGAATCATCTTAATCAAAGAGGTACTCGCTGGAATTTCATCCGGGGGAGGTGATTGGGAGGGCAGCTTCTTCAATGCTTGACTGATAACCCTTGCACATGAATTTGCCGCTTCTTCCCCACCGCCAGCATTCGTAACTGCCTGCCTAAAGATACCATTAGGTTCAGAAGCTAGAACCGCTGCAATATGTAGAGGGGTAAATTGGGTATGTCCAGCATTCATAGAAAGTTCATGAGCCCCGGCAAGGACCTCATTGGTCTTGTGGGTGAATTTGTCAGGATTCATTTTCAATTATCAAACGATTCCTGCAAAATTAAGATGTATACTACATTAGTACACAGCTCTATAACCAATTGAATATAAAAAAAAATTTAAAAAAAAAAAAACAAAATTGGGGGAAAATGAAAACGCCCCTCATGCGATTTCTTTGCCCTCTCATTGAAGAATTCGAAATAATCATGCAATTTCCTCCATACTAATATAATCTGTCCTCCGTTGCAAAAAGTTCGCTCTCCTATCAATTCAACTAATTTCTTGTGATATATAAAATAACAACTATGCAAAACACAACTAACAATGGCAACAGATTGGAAACCCCAATTTGCATCATCGTGCAAGAAAATCAGTAACCGCCATCAAACTTCAGAAGTTTAAGTCGCAGAAAACCGGAGAACCCAACAACAGTGAGAAACAGATTCTCGAAAACAACTAACATCACACTTCAGCAATGAAAATTTTTAAAGAATATATATATATATATATATATATATTAAATTTTAAGAAAACCCATAACATATAACCAGAAGAAGGGAAAATGAAATCTAAAGCATACCTTGAAACCAAAAAAATTTGTTGATTCTTGATCCTCGGAAGTTTTGATATGAATGCCTCAAACCAAAAGAATTCTTTGAGAATGATTTGGTAGAGTAAACGAACGCGAAAGAATTTCACAGCGAAAGATCGCGACTAAGAAAATCTTGAATGAGGAAGAGGAGAGGGAGTGGTCCTTTTGTTAACGGAAAAGACACCCTGGAACTTTGAAGGTCAAGCTAGAAACAACCAGAATTTTCATTTCCATGTCACTTTTTTCCATAGCCAGAAACTACTAGAATTTTCTGCACAATCTTATCTCTTTGCCCTTAGGCCCCTTATGATCACTGCACAGTTGATTTCACCCGCTTTTTTATACTTTTTGTCCTTTTCCATTCCATTTGTGGGATGTTCCAGGCATCGATTGGGTAGAAAAAAAAAATTGATTTTCCTTTTAATCTTTTTATTAGTATTTGTTGGATATATTCCTTCTATCTCAGAGTAATTCTCATGTTGTTGTATTTATAAAAATTAAGTAATTCTTTAATTTTATATTTATAAAACTTCGAGAGTGAATGATAAAACAAGTGTTTTGAATTGAACACAACTATAAAAATAAGCCAAAAGAAAACCTATATTTTGTAGAATTTTTAATTGAAATTGATACCGAAGTGACACCCAAATTACATCTATTTTAATGAGTTGATTTATTTAATTTTTAAAAGAACAACATAATATAATATAATATTAACTAATTAATTCATTAGTAAATTCTAACTAATTAAATTCAAATGAAAAGAAAACCCTTATATAAGAAATTTGTAGTGCTCAAAGACAGTTTTCAAACATGATCGTTGTTTATAATTCTCTCTTCATTGTCAATTGAATGTTTATATTTCTATTTTAAATTATTCATATATAATTTTCTTATTTTCTAAATTAATTAAAAATTTATATAAATCAAAATAAAATATTTAATTCCAAACAAAAATATTTATATAATATTTAATACCATTGAAAAATAAGTAAAAGCCAAATAATGAGATAAATTAGGGATGTAAATAAACCAAATCGAGCCTAAATCTACTAGGCTCAAACTCGAATCGTTTATTTATATTTTATAAGGCTTTTATTCGGATTCGAGCTCTCAAGAGCCTAAAAAGCAAAGCTCAAGCACAACTCGTAAAGAATAAGAAAGACTTGATTCAAGTTCGAACTCGTTTAAAATAATTCAAAATTCAAGTTAAAACTCATTTAAACTTGACTTTTGGTCAGTCTTGTTTAAGCTCGGATTGAGACTCGTTTAAGTTTTTTTAAAAAAAATTATTTAACTTAAATTTTATAATAATAATATTTAAAATTCAAAATAGAATTATACAATATATTTAAAGTAATCAAATGGAGTTATACAATACATTCAAATTAATCAAATGGAATTAACCCGAGTTAAAAAATTCAAATTGTTTACATCATCACTGTTCAAATGCCTACCGAAGAGATTTCATTTTGTCATACATATATGTCATCACACTTAGGATAATGTTGTGTTAAGGCTCCATCTATTGACATCCCAAACTTCATCTTTCCGCCAATCTGGAACTAGCAATCACTATTTGAAAAGAATACATTAGAAGCATTCTGAGTAATATCTGTCAAGGTTAAAAACTTAAAATGGTCAGATCAAAGGTCTTCCCCAACAACAAGCTTAACCAAAAAACCCTAAGCATGCCAAAGAACAGAAAAAAATCCAAAACACATGTGTGACCATTTGTGTTTCATCACGACATAAAAATAGAATTTGTCAACTCTTTTATGTAGCATCTTTCTTTTTCAATTTGACATTTGCAAGATTTGAACTTGAAAGTTCAGGGAAAATAGAAGGAATATTATACACTATTTTGTTCTAGTCTTTTTAGCAAGGATAGCCGAAGTAGGTGGTTTTTGAACACAGCTTCTGAAAAATTGGAAAGGACCGATTCAATGCAAGGATTTGTAAGCCAACAGAAAACACCTTGTCGGACTACCTATCCGGTCATAGTACTCCTCTTTACACAGTTCTCCTAATAGGACCTCAGCATCTCAACAACATCTGGCTTTCCACATCAAAACCATTAACTTTTAGATCCTTTCTAGGTAAAGCAACCAAAATTATAACAAAATAGGATTGCTATCTGCTTTCCCCAGAAGAAATGTATGATGAAAATAGATCAAAGAAAAAAAACATAATATATAATATACCAGATAAAGCATAGAAGGTAAAAGCAAGAAATCATGTAGCTCAACCAAGAATAATAATAATTTAATGTCAAACACGAGGAAAAAAAGCTATTAAGTAACACAAGCATTAAAGGAAAAAAATATATATGTCATCACTTTGTTCACATGCTCAAAATTTTTGTCATTCACATTACTAAAACAATTCCAAATTTTAATTGCTGAGCATAGAATCTAACCGAGTAGACATCATCAAAAGGTTTAAGTATAACTATAGAACAGAAATTCAAATGATTAACCATACTTTTCAATCTCCACAAAAAAAGATGTGTTTGCAAATCAAAAATGCAGCAATACAATTGAGAAAAATGCAGCAATACAGCAATACTCCTCAGCAATACAGTTAAACAACTTCTGATTTGTTTTCAATAGACTTTCTTTCTTTCTTTCTTTCTCTCTCATGAAAACAGTTCACAGATAAAAGTATCAACAGAATCATTATTAACAAAAATCTGAAACTAAACAGAATAACATATAGTTAAACAAATTTCATACCATATTTTATAGCTTCATCAGCAAAAAGCATATCATGGAAGAAGAATTTCTACTGGTTTCTTCTCTTCCTGCAACCAAAAGAAAAGGAAACAGATTAAATCAAGTATTAAATGCAAATACTTAGAATTATATATAAAAACAAAAAATATGTCTCACCTTATTCCTTTTCTTCACTGCATGAAGATTGTGTAACCAATCACCTCCACATAATAACATTTGCACCATTTCTAAAAATAAAGACGAACGATATGGATCAATTACTCTACTACCGGCACTAAATGTTACTTCTGAAGCCATTGTAGTGATAGGAATAGCAAGGATATAACGAGCCACTTTTGACAAAATATGATACTTTGTCGTTGTCTTTCCCTTCCACCAATTTAAAGCATTCGCTTCATGAATATAGCATTCATCTTCAAGATAGCTATCGAGATTTGACTTTTGAGATGGATTTCCCTCTACCGTCCTTGGAGACTTCATAAAAGTATAAGTCTTTCCCTTCCACCAATTTAAAGCATTCGCTTCATGAATATAGCATCCATCTTCAAGATAGCTATCGAGATTTGACTTTTGAGATGGATTTCCCTCTACCGTCCTTGGATACTTCATAAAAGTATTCCAACCCGAGGTAGAATACTGATTATGCAGTGTTCCTAGTTTCTCAGGAACAATAACTGTTGATTCTTCCCATTCGGCCTAATTCTTCGAATTATATGCCTCAAAAAGGTCAGAAAAAAGAGAATCGAAACAGAGACAGCATTGACACATTCGACTAGTCTTAGAAAATCAATAAAATCAATTTTCCCTCATCATGCAAACAAAGATTAAGCATTTATATCAGAGTCCCGATGAAAATAGAACTCGAGGTAAAAATAAAATAAAATAAGAAGAGAGAGAAAAAGGAAATTATGACCTCCCGCTGTCTATTAAAGCAGGTTAAAACTTACAGTTGAGGACCTACAGAAATGGTTAACCAATAAGCCTTTGGCCCCAAATCCAACAGCTTCAGACTCAGCGGCGGAGGCACAACACTCCGCAGCAGTGACATTAGGAAGTAGATTATCTTCGTGAGTCCTCCCTCTGTCGGGGAAATAGATTTTGAGTTGGGGTTCTGGTGACGACAAAAATGACAGGAGACAAGAGAATAGTCGGTGGTGGCACTAGGAAGTGGAAAGGAAGGAAAGGTCGAAGGAATTTAAGGTAAAATGAGGGAGAGAAGGTAGGGTAGGGAACTAAGTGAAATTAAATTTAGGGTAAAATGGAATTCAAATAAAATATATTTAAATAATAATTTATATAATAAATATATTATATTATATAATATATAAATAAATATAAATGTTAACGTGGGTTTGATTGTACACATTAACGAGTATAGTAGTTAGTCAATTAACGGTCAAACTTAATGAGTTTCTTTTTTATGAGTTTAGTTTTATCTTTTTAGGATTTAGTTTATCCTCTTAGAATTTAGTTAGTTGACTAACTACTGTTTTTTATTAGTGTGCACGGTCAAACACACACTAATATTACTCTATAAATAAATTATTATTATATATATAAGCTCTTTTAGGCTCACTAGCCTAAATGAACAAATATACAAGAATTCGACTCGACTCCTTTAATAAAAAAGTTAAATCCAAACCCATTTAAGACCAGTCGAATTCAAACTTTTATGGAATCAAACCTAAATAAACGAATATATAAGGATTCGATTCGATTTCTTTAATAAAAGAGCCGAACTCAAACCCATGTAAGACAAATTGAATTAGATCTTTTATCGAACCGAATCCGAACCATTTCTGAATAGTCTTTTCTCATTTACACCCCTAGGACAAATACATTTTTTTTTTCTTTGAAAACTAATAATTAATATTCCTACCTTTATCAAAAATTAATGAATCACTTGGTAAAGCAGTTTAAAAAAATTAAAATTAACAAGCAATAATTGTTCAATTGATAAAATAATTTTATTTATAATTAATAAGT
This sequence comes from Parsonsia alboflavescens, assembly GCA_028571225.1. NCBI lineage: Eukaryota > Viridiplantae > Streptophyta > Magnoliopsida > Gentianales > Apocynaceae > Parsonsia > Parsonsia alboflavescens. The sequence goes on along the minus strand of JAOXNR010000032.1, from coordinate 7,649,875 downwards.
CACTAATTCAATTAAAAATAATAAAAGACTCAAACATAAATACAGACATCCAAAGCAATTGCTCAAACATAGCAGATATGAGCCATGTAAGAAATGTGAAAGACAAGGTATCTTCTCTCTGTTCTTCGTTCAAAAGTTAAAAAACTGCTCACCTGCTATTTCAACCCACAAATCATCTGCACAATTCACGGTTAACAGCTAAAAAGTAAATATAGTAAATATTCCAAGTGAGCAGTTTTTTTCGAAGATAGGAGAAAATGGCCAACTATATTTTAGCAAACCATACGGAATTTGAGAAAGGTAAAACGTTCTTCATACTTTTTTTTTGAGTAAATAACTTTCTCTTACAATTTACTCAGTTGCTCAACATTCAACCTAATTGATACATAGCCTTTACATATTAAGTAAAAGTTATCAGAAAATAAACACTGGAAATGAGAATCTCTCTCCCTACACCTGTACAACAATCATGGTTCTGGAAATTCTGATCATGTGTCTTCAATGGCAACAATTTAGTAATTTCATATCTTTGCTGTTCTTGATTTCTGCCTTGGAAACTTACTAGGTTGAACATTATATTTCGAGACTTTCCCATTTCTCTCTGAATTTCCTGTCCTGCAAAATCCAACATCGGGATGGTAAGATGCCAGGCAGTGCATTTCTGACCAATATCTTTAGATTAAATAAATGGCAACTATTATAACAAGATCATACCAAAATTTATATTAAAAGATTTTTGAAAAGAGATTATATCAAAGGTTTATGTGTGCACTAAAGAGAAACCAAATATGGATATATTCACAATGACTCTATGCAGATTAGTTTCAGACAAGATACAAAAATTCATTAATGCCTAACAAGAAAAGAAAATGCAACACATTAACAATAATTGTCTTAATGAGAATGTTCTGAGATTGCTGCATAAAGCACATCCTTAATTTCAGATGTTTCTGCCATTCTGTACTGAAAGACTTTCTTAAAAGTTCACTATGATACTCCAATACAGGATATTTTCCATGTAACCAAACTTTAAATGATCCTTCGTGACAACACATTAGAAAACTTTAGTCAAACACAGCCAACGTGTAGACAAGCAGTTTCTGAAACTAACTTGATGGGCATGAATGGATAGGCAAAAAATTTGACAACGAAAGTTCTGCAAATTGAAACAAAAGCATATACTAAACAACATAGAAGGTACAGAGATACACATGAACAAATGTTGGGACATATGCAGAAGGAATGAGGCTCATACAGCAGCCAGAAATCCATTTACTAATGAAACATATAGATTAAATAAATATAGGACTAATGATGGAAAAACCAGGAAACACTCAGACATAGACATGAATTAGTAAATACAGGAAACAATTGAACCATGTTAGAAATGAGCCAGTGAATGGTCAAATAAAGCAACAGCTAACTATCATTAAACAGTTTAAAAACAAAATGGTCATCGATAAATGACAAATCAATCAAGCGCAAAATATTCACCACAACAAGTATTTCAAATAACTATTTCCAGATATAATCAGCAAGCCCATAGGACATAGCAATTTCTATGTTCCTATGCACTTTCAGTCCTGGACAATTTAATATTCAAACAAATAGTTCAAGTACACAGACGTTACAGTACTAGAACTATCGGGTTCAGAAAACAACCACTCACTTTGTCTTCCACCTGCTGTTTGAAAACTTTATTCCTCATCACTATCATAAACAATAGCCATTCTGCGATGAGTTGCTGCTTTTCGAGGAGGCGAGTCCTCCTCTGACTCAATCTCTTTTCTCTTGAAGCTTGATCCAGACTCCTTAGGTTTCCTCTTTGGCTCCTGATTAGTTTAACAGGAAACAGCGAGTCACAATTTGATAAAAAAACATAAAAATTTCATAATTTTACCACAAAATCAATGAAGCAACCATGCCAAGAAAGATGATCTGTACTCGTTTCAAGCTTTAAATGACGGCAATTAATATTTCTGATAACCAATAGAAGGTGAACACACTTGTCTATCACAGGTATTAACAAAACTAAAAGATACCGCAAAAATTGACTCTGATAGACCATAAAACAACGATGAAACCCATAAAACGAAAATGGTAATTTTGAAAAATGAAAGTAACTGTAAGTTCCAAGTAAGCATGAAATTCATTCCAAGATGGTAAAAAACTTATGAGCTGGAAGGAGGACTTTCCATATGTTGCTTTCCAAATGTTGAACTTTTAATAGTCCAATGAGAAGCCATGAAACCCACAAGAGGGCTATCCGTCCACGTTAGACATATCAGACACAATAATGTCCCAAAAAGTAACGGTACTATTGAATATTGAACCAAAAAGTACAAAATAATTGTTCACATTTATTACCCAAGTTTTAACAATGAAAACAATACTATCTTAACCGCTACAGAAACAGAAATATACTGTAGAGAAGGGAGTATATTTTTGTTAGATGTGCAACCTTAATATTCTTCATATGTTTGGTTAGGGTATTTTGAGGAAGTAAACATAGAGGGGAACTAATGGTGGATCAAATGGTACATTTACATCTTTTGGCTCAACAAAAATGAATTAGGAAGAAGTACACTCCTTCACGTCAGCATTTCCTTTAGTCCAAAATTGGAGGGTCATTAATAACAAGATTAACCTCACTTTTAGCATTAAAACTTTTGATAAAAATAGGAATAAGGGATACAAAGTAAATCGATGATTCTTTCTCTTTGTACTTTCTTACCAAACAAAAATATGAAGTAAATGAGATTACTTCCCTTGTCTCGTCCTCCCCTTCTCCATGACAGACATATATACAACTAAAAGATGTGCATTTGATTAACAGTTCTGAGAGTTTCACAAATTATCCTTCAAAAAGGCATCTTGTTCACTAGAAGGCCAAGAGTTCAAAATGATTTAACTTCCTTTTGTTCACTTATAAAAAATCTTGATGATGAATCGAAATGAGGTCAAAGACAGCATTGAGAAATTAGATGAAATGAAACTGAACTTGAGTGGAAGACCTTATCAGTAAAAGAAGACCATAATGAGTGTAGCAAGAAGGTCAGATTTTTATCAAACGCTCCTTTTTCATTCATTGATGTGGGAGTTGGGACAACATAAATTTGATCTCCCCTTGAGTTGGGACTAACTCAACTGTTTCAGCTCTTGTTCAATAGACCTCCATGCTTCAGATGATTGTTGGGCTAAGTATCAATAGATTTACTCATTTCGTTTTATTTCTGGCTCCTACAGACATCTCAGAAAATGGTAAACTGCGAACATATCCTTTGAACAAATATCCTTCAAACAAATTGAGCTTGAGGGTTTTCAGACAAATCTCCTTTTTTGAATCTGCTATCCTACACAATGTCCATCTAATAGGACACTAAAGAGAAAATCTCTATCAAAAAGGAGTTTTATCCCAACAAGAGATCATAAACTTTGCGGCAATAATTGAAAAGCTCAAAGAAGAGAGTGGCATAAGGTAACTCTTCCACAAAAAGACAAATCTAAACACATCCACAAGTTTCGTCATGCCGAATTACCAGATTTTCAGGATAGTCCATCAGTGACCAATTTATCAAGAATCATTTCATTTTAACACTAAACGTAAAGGACTCTTTCAATGAATGGAAATTAACTGCTACATATTTATTCTACTGCAGGTTAACAATAGAATTAAATATGCCAACAGTCAGGGATGGAATTAATCTGAACCAAAGAACAAATGTGAGCTCTGGATGAAATCAACACCTTAGAACTCGAAAAATTATTAGCTTAAAGCTTTGTTGCTAGCGGAAAAAATCGATTCAAGTCAAAGATTTCTCAGTTGAATGGGCATGTGGCATATTTGCAGATTCAAAAATGCAAATACGTTGAATTTTGAAATCATACAAATTGATGAGGATGGACATTAGTGATATCAAGTCACCTAGTTACTAATTAGGGATCACCAACGACTATTCCCCTCAGGAAAATTGGAAACATGTTCTCAGTTGAATGGGCATGTGGCATATTTGCAGATCAAAAATGCAAATACAAGGAATTTTAAAATCATTCAAATTGATGAGGATGAGGATGGACATTAGTGATCTCAAGTCACCTAATTACTCCTTAGGGATCAAATATAGCCATCCCCCTCAGGAAAATGTGAAACATGTTCTCCACCAGTATCCCAACCATATATTCAGAAGATTTTTACATAAAATCTTCATTTGTCTGGACAGATTGTTTTTCTCTAAAAGATCCTCATTTTTCCAGATAAGTTGTCTATAACATACTCTAGTTTCCGGAAATCAGATTCTCAGCCGACTGTGACTGTATGGTATACCCAAGCACGCTTAGGGTTGATAACTGCCTGTTTGTAATCTAAATGTCCCATCGACTATATGGTCTAAACCAAAATGACATCCCTCTGGTTGCGGTAGGCTCCAGATTTCAAAAGTTACTTTTAAATTTTCTATTTAAGAAAAAAATTAAGAAAAAGAAAAGAAAACAGTAGCTTCAAATGTTCTCACCACCTCCTTAAACTCCAATAGCTGGTAGAATCACTTGGCATATTTCCAATGATTACACATTTCTGTTGTTTACCCATTGAACAAGATATTTAGCTGAAGCATAGGTGAGTATTTGAAAAATAGAAACTGAAAAGCTATAATTGTTAACTTGGAGGGAGACATTGAAAGAAATAAACAAGTGGCCTTCCAAAAAACACAAAATGTTGTGTGACTGTTTTCTCCTTACTGTAGGTTACACACTCCTCATATAAATACTCAATGAGACCCCAAACAGGTATTTTGTCATAACCATTTCTCTACCTTGGGTATTTTTTTAGATCTCTATGGAATACTTTCGTGAGAGACTATTTCCACTAAAGGTGCAATTGAGAACAAAGTCACATGCCAAGGTATTAGAAGTGGTAAACCCTAAAAGGACAAAGCTTTAGCATGCCAATGAAGTGGCTTTGTTGAGAAATGTAAAGAACCTTGAGAAAGAATTATTCTTAATTTAGCGATAGGAAAGATCATTGTGTAGCCAACTCATTCGAAACTTCAGGATGGCAGAAGACAAGTATCTCAACATTCCCTTATAAGCTTCTTGTGTCCAATGGGAATTTACAACCTTCACAACTCCATAATCCCAGGTCAAAAGGACGAAACTTCTCCAGTTTACAGCAGATATTGACTTTATGCAATCTCATCAAGTTTATATTGACCTTATCTTAAGGAGTAAAAGAAAACATTAATAGAAATTAAGAGAAAACCAAAATAAGGCAAATTTATGGCATATTACTGCATCAAGTTTAAGCACAAAAGTTTATCCCATGGACGGTGTATCATGACCTACTCCAACATTCTTAGACCAAGCAAACATTCTTTGCTAGTTTGATAACTCAACACTGGCCTCAGATATATCCAATCAAGTAAAAGATGGAGAATAGCAACTCCAAAAATTCCTTAACCGAAACCTTGCATGCCTGTCGTTCTCATAGGTCAGCAAAAACAGGGAACATCTGACAATATAGAATTATGAGATGTTCCCTTGAAATAACTGATTGCCCAAACTCAAAAATGTCTTCCACGAGTCAAACATTATTACTGATTTTTTTCATTAAGGGCTAAGGACCTCCAATACCAAAAATGCAACAGAAAACAGAATTGAGTACTCCATTGGGAAAGACCATAGCATAGCTATTACATCTGAAGAGAGAATAAATCATAATTCTTGAGTTTTCAGGAAATGTAACAAAAAAATATGCTTATAATAAATGAACATGAAAATTGCCACATAATCACTGATCCAGAATACTTCAAGCTGACAGAATTGAAGCTAAATATGCCGACCTAAACTTTGTTCAAAACTTCAAATTGGAAGAAAATTTCTTTACATTTCAAACTACAAAAATCATCTATCTAATATCTTACTGAAACTTACATAATACAAGAACCCGGCTCAAAACAGCAATAAGATTAATTACAGAAGATATGAGTCATGAGAATACAGAAACAAGTCAGAATATTCATCAAAAGCATCATGAAAACTAATCACAAATACTGCTGTTTGTTTTGTCTTTTATTTCCGAAAGGAACTGCAACATGCCCTACAATTACACAGCAATGCCCTAAAGAATTGGAGGAAATCAAGCTAATCCAGTCACAGTTTGGCCACGTGTTATATAAAACCACCATAATAAACATTTGGACAAGATGAAAACTTTCAAAGGTGCCAAGCATGAAGCATCAAAGCTTAATACAATGAAACATATTATAGAGATTCTACATAGTAAAATATGGAAAATAATTCCTGATCCAAAAACCCACATACAAGCAGAAATCGCACCATCCAAGTTAACCAACAAACTAAAACTTTCCTGATGAACCACTCAAAAAACAGATTTAAGAGAAAGGAAGTTTCTGGAAACATTTTGCAAGGCCTTTCTGCCGTTGCAGTCCAACTTTAGAAGTTAAAACCTGATTTCCTAAAATTAGAAATTGCTGCTTACCTCTTCCTCATGTGAGTCTTCATTTGCTTCTTCCTCTTCTTCATCTTGTTCTTCCTCCTCTTCTTCATATTCTGGCTCCATATCATCATCCCTACCACGTGGCGGAGACCTCTCATCTTCTTCTCCTTCAGTTTCATATTCAGACTCTTCTTTCTCACTTTCTGAGTAGTATGTTGGCTGTCGAGATTTTCCTGCCGGAATTGATGACTTACGCATAACATCTTTGCTTCCCTGAGAATTAGAACCCAAAATTATTTTTAATGTGTTGTACTAGTTTCATTAACAACAAAAGCAAAGAAGAAAATGAGAGAGTTCGCATGGATATTTTTTTAGTCCAAGTAATATGCCTTCTTAGCATTGATAATGCGCTTTTCTGCTCGAGCTTCCATCTCCAGATCTTCGTCAAAGCGACGCCGAACAGAGGAACGCCGGGAATCATAATAATCCATGTCTTCTTCCTGATTAATGAAAAGGATAGTTGGATTATGATAGATGAAAAGGTTGACTGAAACAAGAATCAGAGATGAAATCAGAAGGTATTTTTCTTTTCATTTAAAAAAAAAGAAGGGAATGAGAATGAGAATGACTCGTAAGACTTTGTTAAATGAAGATGAAATGCAGTAAGCCTCTGGTGAAATACAAAACAGAATATGCACTTCAACTGATCTTAAGGGAGACCTTGTCTTCCCTTGACAGAAAATCAACTGTAAGAAAAGCACAAAGCAGAAGCTGACCTCATCAAGTGCATCCTCTAAGAAACCAGGAGAAAGTTGACGCTCCTTGCGTACAGTTGGTGTAGTATATTTGCGACTCACCTTCTCCTTCCTTCGGCTTAGAAGTTCATTTGCTCTGATTGTTTGACTCTCAGCCTAATGATAAAGAGAATTACCAACACAGAGAATACAGTTGAGAGAGAGAAAAGGGGGGAGAAAGAACAATTGTACTGGTTATCGGAGTTACATAAAACACCCCTCAATACTCGTGTACCTTCTCTTTTTGTTCCTTCTCCCGCTCAGGGTCAATGTCAGTAATGCAATTTTTCACTCTGTAAACCTTTTTATGCCGTGAATCCACTAAAGCAGTTAACAATCGATGAGAGTTAGATGATAAAGAAGAGGGCATGAATCTCATCTTCTTTAGTATTCTCCCTTGTGATTGGAGGATGCCCTGCAAAACCAGCATGCAGAACAAAACAAATTAGAAATGACGATTGTGCAATGTTTTAGTGGATATGATGCCAAATAAGCCAAGTATTAAGATGCATAAGACCATCATGTTGATTGACATTCTCAACAAAATGTGAAAAGAAAAAAAAAAAAAAGAATCTTCATAAGATGTTTAAATTGTATGGTTTGCATAATATGAGTCAGCAAGTTTCAGAATCAGGAGAAAACATTAATACACCTTAATGTTTAGCAATTTAGCTGGAATGCTAACTTATTGTTCTTTTCTTCTCTTCTGGTTAAAATGTACAAAATGATGCAAGAACTTCAAAATTTTATCTCTATCAAGTAAATAGAAGTAGAATTTAAACCCTACTGAAGACTTCGGTGGCTCCAGATTATTCTTTTATTCAAGTAGTGTTGGTTTTGAAGTTATGGATCTGAATTTTCAAAATTCTTAAAAGGTTAATGAAAATCATTCTATATGGTTGTGGGTTCCACAAAAAGATCAATTTTTAGGTCGTGTCATAGGAGGGGTGAACATATGTCAGGATCTAAAATCAAACTGAATAGATGTCAAAAAATACACAATTCACCTTGCCATGTCTTAGAAATAGGTGTGCTTGATCGTGCCGTGCATCTTGCTCAGATGTGTCAAGAATTTCATTTCCAATCATTAACTGTAAGCTGCCATCTGACCACCTCACAAAGCGTGCATTACTTTCAATCTACAAAGCACAAGCAGATATTACACAATGAAAAAGGCTGATACTCAAGCTGAAGTACCCTTGTTAGTGGTAAAATCACCTAATTCAGTGTATGTTAAACCACCAAGCAGATAGGCAAGGGGCATGTAAATGTTATGTCAAGCTTAGTATACCATCTAAATTCTATCAATGAAATTTCCGGATCAACCACAAAGAGGTCACTCATTCATCATAGTGAACTGGTGATGGGTCATACAATGTATCAGACTAAGAGGTGATCACTTCCAAGTTTCCAGCTCACTTTTAGAAGAGTAAACTACCAACATCCGGGAGAGATTACTTGCTAGAATGAAACTTCAAGTTTCCAAGATAAGAAAATCTTAGATAGATGGTAAAAATTGATGGTGTAGACTCCATTAGAGACATGGAATATGACAATATGATTTTCTGTAAATGTTTAGGATAAAGCAGTTCCCAAGCCATCGTTGACCTCTAAAACCAGAAAATAAAGGCCAGAAATAAAAGGTTATGCGGCTCTTTCAAAAGTGTTTAGATACATGGAAGGATGGAATATGACTACAATAGATACCTGGAAAAATGACTTACAAGAAGTGTTTAGGATAAAGCAGTTCGCAGAGGCATTACTGAAGTTTTACTAGCAGTCTTTTTTAGAAACTAAAATCAGAAAATAATGGACAGAAATAAAAGGTATGTGGTTCTTCTGCAAAGTCAAGACTGCCTAAAGCAATTGTATTGTGTGCATTAGAAATCACTATGATGCCAAACAATGAGCCTGCAATAGTTTCCTGTATAGAAAATGGATCTCTACTTCCTGATCTTTCTCAATGCGTCTCTGTGCTACAATTTCTACAATGTTCATTTACTAATGTCACATGTTTATCTTTTCAACCATCCCAGAATTAACATCTGCATTCTTCAAATAACCAGATATGTTTCTTGTCCATTTGTATACACACCCAACCGATGATCTCATTTCAAACTAAAAATTAGCGGCATGTCAATAAAATGAACAGAAGAAAAGTAGATGTAACAAAACCAGACAAGAAAAGAAAAAGCGGGAAAAATTCTTTTCTATTTCAGGGGGAAATGATTAAAAGATTCTCCTAAGAAATTCACCCCCCATGTGCACTTACAGTTTTAGTGCCATCTGGTTTCGTCACTTCCCTCCAGCGAACTATATTATTCTCCAAACGAATTCGTCTATTATTTCCTGATTCATCTGTTTCAAAGTGTGCCTCTTCCACATAAGTTTTAGGATCAAAGGGCTTAGGGTCAATGCCCATTATATTCGATACTTTAATCATGTTCATCTGCAAGAAGGAAATAGAGTTGAAACTTCCCAGACAGGTAATTTTAAAGTTGTAAATTCTTATTTCACATTGAACTGTAGAGCTGTTACAAAAACAAAATCATCTTTCCATCTGAATTTTTCTATAAATATAATATGTGGAATAACAGATTGCCAATTCATCAGCAGTAGTAATAGCTAACACTACTAAAAAGTGATTATAAACACTCCACAAATGAGAGTAATACCCAAATTATGCAACAAAAGAATGATAACTTTTGTTCATAAATGAACATCTAATTTTATACTAGCACACAAATTCGTATGCTACTGACGGAAAAAGTAGCGACAATCTTCTGCGACGTCAGAGTTTTTTAATCTATAAAGAGAAAGTCGAGGCACTGTGAGGTATATAAATTGAAAAAAACCGACATCTTAGAAGATTGTCACTACTTTTTCCATCAGTAGCACACAAATTTATGTTCTAAATAGCACACAGAAGTATTCCTGCTAATATAAATATATGTGTGTGTATATATATATATATATATATATATATATATATATAT
>JAOXNR010000032.1:7596313-7634636 GCA_028571225.1 Parsonsia alboflavescens | reverse complement strand
AGAGCTGATCATTTGTAATTTGGAACGTCTCACCGTTGATGTTCCTTCATGTGCAGTTTGTAAGGTTGTCCAGGCATATTTTGCTGTAATACACTGAGCAATCAAACCAAACTGATTAACATCAACAGCATAAAAAATTCTATTAAGAGCTTTACAATTAAAATTAGCTTATTTTTCCTCTTCCTCGGTCCAATCATCTTCCTCCTTCAAAAGATCCTCCTCATTTATGGGTGGAGTCCATCATTTTCGAATTGTTTTCCATGCCTTTACATCAATTGCTTTGATGAATGCAGTCATTCGAGCCTTCCAATATGAATAATTTGATCCGTTGAGTAGAGGTGGTCTGCTCATAGATCCTCCTTCTTGTAATCCGCTCATTGTTGCAACAAATAGATTATAAAACCAAGATCTTTCACTAATTCATTAGTGTTTGTCTCTGATACCAATTGTAAGAATCTAATGCTAGCAATTTAACTAATAAACAAAAGTAATGAGATATATAGGTTAATCTTACCGGAAGGTAAATGACCTCAAAATATATAAGATTTATTCTAAAGAAAATATGAGGCTAACTCCTCAAAGATTTAGTCCACCTGTAACATCCTCTAAGATGAAAAGACTACAATAGGTATTGAATATTACAATAGAATCCCTATATTCTAATACAAATCTATTCTAACTTTTACCTTATCAAACCACAACAAGAATCCCTCTTGCTTATATCACAACACTTTCAAGAATCCCTCCGAAGGTGACAAAACTTCTCCCAAAGTCGAACTCCAGCTGAGTTCTGGAATTGCCTTGCAAAAACCTTTGTGACACTCCCGTGACACGCTTGTGATAGAGTGGTAGAGATGCTCCTCCCGAGATCTGCTTTATCATAAATATTCTCCCCAATATTTATAAGGATTTTTTAGCATGGACTCCTCAGTGTATCCGTTCAATCCTACTCAAACACAATCACTAAAAGATAATAAGAAAAATATAGGAAGCATATCAATTGTTAAAAGATAAACAATATCTTATTAGATATGAGAATATTTCAGGGATAATTATGAAGATACCAATTCCAAATAGGCAACCAAATATTATTCTGACTTAAACACTAATTTGATCAACCTGTAATATTCAAAAACCAAAATAATAATTACCCTAATGAAACACGAAATAATAGCCAACAAATATCTAACACCTTCTTTTGAATTGAAACGTCAAAGACCACTTCAAAGATTTGGAGACGACCTTTGGAGAAGACTTGAAAGCTTCAATAGGCAAGACTTGATGACTTTCTTTGGAATGGGAAGATGTCGAACAAGAGCACAAGGCTTGATCCTGAATCAAATGATTTTTTCTCATGAACACTTGCTTGAAGGTTTCCACCTTTTCCTTTGATGAAGAATGTCCAAGAAAACTTCAAAATTTCGAAGAAGACCTTTAGAGAGACTTGAGAGCTCCAATTGGTTCTAGCCAATGTTATGATGATCTCCATTTGGGATGATCTTTGAATCTTTACGAACGACTCCTTTATATAGGAGTTTGAGGGGGTGACATTTTTGGTAGTTAAATCAATAACTAATTATTGACAATCAAGAAATCAAACATATGGAAAGAATATATGAGGAGGATTTTGAAAGGATATTTAGCAATTGTCTTGAAAGGCTTTTTGGAAATGGTTTTGGAAATGATGAATCTTTGTAAATATTTCCCTTCTAGAATCCCATCTTTTTAATATGAAAAATTTAAATCTCAATCTCTTTTGACTGACAAAAAATATTTCCTCCACTTTTTTTTATTTCATATAATTTATTATGAAATATTAGATAAATTTTAATTATCTACAAACAAGTTAAATTACTTCTTCTTAAATAAATTTTTACCTTTAATTTTATTATTTCATACGTTATATAACTATTATTAATAATTCTCGCATATTTCACGGGTGATTATCATATTATTTCTATTAAAACTTAATTAATTTTTCTTAATATGACATAATATCTTCCTTAATTTATATTTATTTAAGATAGAAGAAGTGTGTAAACTATCTGAATATTATTTGAATTTTGTAAATAAATTTTGTAAAATTTCGAGGAAAGAAAAAATGTGTCAACCAATACATAACCAAAGCACATTGAACACCCCCCCCCCAAAAAAAAAAAATCATCAAATAGCTCATTTTTATTTGAAAAAAAAGGTCTAAACCAAATACGTCGTGAGTTGCATAATTGTTGTTAATACGCTTTTGCGTAACTTACAAGTATTTTAAAATAGGTTTTCTTGTCAAAATGGTTCTACATAAAATATTATTGGATCCCTTATGTTTTTTTTCGACCATTAAAGTCTCATATCAATTTATGGGCAGCTATTATGGTCGATATCATCCCATTTCAGCCATTTTCATGACGATGTCGATCACATGACAAACTCATAAGAAATTTTTACGGGTAAAATTTTCCTTACTCTTTAATCTTAAAAAAAAAAGGGAGCAGTAAAATCGTCCTTGTTTAAGTAAACCGATTATGTTACTGTATTTTTTTAAAAATGTTTTTTGTTTTTTAGATTAAAGTGTAAGGATTTTACCCCTAAAAATTTCTTACAAGTTTGTCATGTGATCGATGTCGTCATGAAAATGGCCAGAACTGGATGGTATGGACCTTAATGGTTGCCTGTAAATTGATATGAAACCTTAATGACTGAAAAAAAACTTAAGGGATCTACAATGTTTTGATCCAAACATGTGAGATCATTTTGACGAAAATAACTTTTAAAATATCTACTTTCCTTAGGATATAATTTATAAAATATATTAAAAAAATTAAAAGATACCTGTAAATCTTTTATTTATATAATATAGAGAGTATGGTACAAACAATATATTAGAAGATATGGACATTCAAATTGCCCCCAAAGAAACAAACAAATAGAAAAGTTTTTGTTGTTTTTAAGGATATAACTCTTTTTACTTGACCAAAAAAAAAGTTTTTATTTTTTCTCCCTTAAGTATTGTGGTTTTGAATTTTTTAAATTTTCTTATATTAATAAATTTACATTCAAACTTTTATGCATATATTTTATTAATAAATTTTTTAAAAAGAATACTAAATTCTCTTAATATTTTATTTAAATTAAAAAATATATATTATTTTATTATGCGACGTAAACAGGGTTAAAGACTTAGAATATCTGCAGCCAAGTATGGGGTTCATTGCGTAGAGTGAGCACCACTTGCTCATGCCACGTTGCTCACTGTAATTGCTGGACCACGGACGTCCCCTACGACCCATCTCTTCCCTGTATACCCAATGAAACCTGCCCTCTTTCCAAGCCTCCGCTTCGTAACCGAACCTAAATCTCTATCGTTCTCTCGCAGTTCGTTGAAAATTTCGCACTCTATTATATTTTTGATCACTTTATCTCTCTTACTGAGAAAAAAAACTATTTCTCTCTCTCACATATACTTACGAAAACTTACTTTCTCTCTCTAAAAAGGCACGACAGTTCACTCATCTCCTTTCGCCGATTCAAAACCCTAAAATTCGGCAAATTGAACGATCGATTTTTAGCCCCATTTTTTCTGCTGGCTCAGCAACATTCATGTAAGTTTGTACCTATGATTATTTATGTATAGGCAGAAATTATTTGGGTGTGAAAAGAAACCCTAATTTTATTTCTATGTGTATTATCTCTGAACTCGGCATTTGCATTTACTATGCTTGATTTCTGGTAGGTTTTAGTCCTTTAGGCTTGGGTATAGCCTTCACACAGCTAAAGTTGGTGTTTTGTTTGATTCGAGTTGTGAATCGTCTCTTAGACTACGATGTACTTTGATATTTCGATTCTTTTTGAGTTTGATGTTAATGCTAAAGAATATGCGCTTGTTTGTTACATGTTGTCCTGTCAGTCTTGATATTCCAGTGCTTTCTTTGTCCTTAATTTCTGTGGGGATTTTTCTTCTGTTTCTTTGGATATGTTATTTTTTGGTGTGAATATTGTTTGAATTTTATAATTTTACTCTTCTTTCAGATAGTTGATGGGATTTTCAGTTTAGTTTTGTTGCCTTCGAGTGAAAGTTTTAAGGTGTCATCTTTTTCTTCTTTTGAGAACTGAATGAACTGAAATGTCAAACCTGGGTTCTTGATTTTAATTTCAGCTACAAGCATTTAGCTGCATTTATTAAGTTTCATTTTTATTTGGCTCATGGGCTGGGAGTTATGTGAAGTTGTCGAGCAAATAATGGTTGAATTCAACAATAGTGGAAGAGCATAATTGTTTCAGTTTTGATCTTTAATCTTAATGTGCCTATTTTGATATATTTTTTTTAAATTTCAGAATTTGTAAATTTGGTGAAAATTCATTTATTCCAATCATTCCATGGTTCAATTTTAGAAATTGTGAATAATTTAGTTAAAGAAATAAAAGACCATAGAAATGTGCAAGGGGACTATTTTCTATTTCAGTCACTTATTTTGATCAACCACCGAAAAGCAAATATCAAAACTCTTCCCCTATTTTCTCAAGAAAAACCATTTATTGCCTCCGTTTTGTCTCCTTCCCTTTTTATCGCCTCCACTGCTGCAACCCCCAGCCCCTCCTCCCTATCCTTTTTCCACTTCAAAATCTCATGAAATAAAACTAAAATGGATACCACAAAATTTAAATTAATAATCGAATAGACTTGAGGAATTGTTCAGTTGTAGGTTCTGATTAAAGAAGAAATGGTTGCTATACTGAACCTCAAAAAATCCACCGCAACTTTAAATGTAATTGGCACTAGCTTTACTGCAAAAAAGAAATGATTTTTGACCACCATTGACTTTTGTGAATTGATGCTGCAAAAAGTAGCAAAATCTTTTAGCTATCTTCTATGCTCCGATTGCTAATCTGATGATACTGTTAGACATTGGCACAATTTTCTCTTGTTTTTTACTGTCGACTGAATCTCTGGCCTTCATTAACTTCTCTCTCATTCTTCAACCCTTCACCTCTCCTCTTTACAAGTTAAATCAGTCAAGAGTCACCAGCATTTGCTTCCGTTATATGGAGAAGTTGGTTTGGAAGGCTAGGATAGAGTTGGGGTTTCGGATAGTACATCTAATGTGGATGAATTAATAGGGATATTTTATAAGTTTACATCTATGCAAAAGTTTGAATAATTTCTGAGGTAAACAAATCATATGCATTTTTTTCTTTTAAATATTTAAGTATCCCTTCTCAAAAGTTCAATCAAAACATGGTAATCCAAATGGACTTTTGTCTTTTAGAAACTTAAGAAGCCCTTCTCAAACATTCAGTTAAAAACTAAGTCCTTCAACCATAGATAATTGAGTCTATATCTTAATATGTCCAAAATCAACTCCAAGTATAATTTGTTTGGTTATTTGTCATATACTCTTGGCATGAGTTAAAATGCCTGAAGAAGCCAAAAGTATTAGTAGGTGTTAACATGTGAATGAGATACCAGAAGGTTTACTGCAATGATTAAAACTAATTTCATTAGTACTTCAGGCCTGTAGTAATTTTCTCTTTTGGGTGTTTTCTATTGGCTGGGCCTTGGTGGGAGGGTGGTTTTGCAGCTAACAATGAAACATAAAATACTACGAATTTTAGCCAGAAATGGTAACTTTTAGATAAGATGGTTATGGAATGGGGAGGTTATTGTTGTTATTCTTCTTTCTCATTCTTAGCAAGGCTGTCCTGTACATGGTGCATGTTGCTTGCTACTCTCTTGATTTGGAATTAAATGTCCTTATTTTTTAAATTAGTTAAAATTTTTTAAGAAATTGTCATTGTTATGTTAGAAATGAATACAGCCAAACCTTTGTTTTGGAATTTACCAAAATCAAAATGGGACATTTGATTCTAGGAGATTTTTCTTCACTGTCTTTTGAATATATTTTGTGAAGATCTAATCAGGGAATTGGTTTTCTAGGAAACAGTGGACTATAGAAGAATGTGAATGAACTTAGTCATTCTCAAACTTCTTAACAGCCACCTGTCTACTCCTTTTGGTCAGATTTTTCTTGCCAGAAACAGTCTCTACAGTTCTGTATAGTTCAAACAGAGAGAGAGAGAGAGAGAGAGAGAGAGAGAGAGAGAGAGAGCTTGGTGGAAGGATGACAGAATGATTATGCATCAATTATTGCAGCATTTGAAATTAATTATCATATTTGAGAGCATAAGTTGATGATGAGCAGAACCTTGAAAACCGGAGGGTTTTTACCTCCTGAAAAACCTTTGACATTTATACTGTATTTCTTTTGTTATTTATTTATTTTTTATGTTTTATTTCTATTTCTTTCTTTTTGGCACCTATTGCAATGGATTGATTTTGCATGTATTTTCATATCCACTTTGTGCAGCACATGAAGATAATTGTGCTTCTGTTTGGGATGCAACCATCTTTGATAGACATAGGGTTGCTATTTAATTTCTCGTTCCATGACCAAGTCTGCTCATCCTGTCTCTATTTGTTGATGCATGTGTGGAAGACTTCCACTGCAACACAGTGCCTATTAGATGATGAGCACCAGAAACCTCGCTCTCTCTTTCTCTCTCTCTGCCCTAGTCTAGTGGTGACTGGTCCTATTGTTCCATTGGCCCAATTTTGTTTTTGTCCATTTAATGGCAGCTAGAAAAGAGGGATCTTGATGTTATATGAGAACTGGGCCTTTTTGTCTGAATATTTTATTGTCTGTTTATTTCAATTATTGTGCATTCAATATATAAAAGTGGTTGATTTATTGTACGGGTTCTGACTTCAAATATAGTAGAGTGACATTATTTGATTCAAAAGACATCTGTGGATACATATCTGTTTATTGTGGACTTCAGTTAGTATTTGTTTCACTTTATTATAACCCCATTTTCTTTTGTTGATGTAGGTTTAGTTATATTTAAGTTCCAAGATAATTGTATTTACATCATCTATGCCTGGCAACGAAGTTGGAGATAGAGTTCACAATTTTTTTGGACAAGATAACTTGTCACAGGGGCAACATAATTCACAGTCTCTGGATGGGAATTGGCCTGTACTAAACAACAATCTGTGGGCTGGAAGCCAGAGACCAGCTGGCTTACTGAGTTCAAATGCAAAAAATTTCACTCTACAGCATCAGGGTACTGCATTGGCTGTGCTTCTTGGATTCTATTTTATGCTTCTATAAATTACTTTAGTAATTGCAACTGTGCTTGTGCGTGCTCAAATACACACTTATCTGATGTACTTTGGATTATTCCAACTGACTGGCTCTGAACTTGCATTTGCATTGCAGATCATGAGAGAGGCCAGATTGGCAGTCCTCTGCATCGACCTCATGGTTTGGGCTTTACTCAACCAACTTCCAGGCCTGAATTTGCTAAGAGTCAACCTCAAGGCCAACAGTCAAATCTCAATGGCTTTATGTATGGAAATCAGTTCTATCAGAATAGGCATGATGAACCTAACTTTCTGGCAGTGGATACGAATTCTGATCAAAGAATTTTAACTTCAAGAGGCATGCCTATGTTTGGATCACAGCAAGGGAGTGGTCCCGAAAGTCAACCAAAATCTTCAGTTAGGTCCGAAACCTCTGGAGGTCCCGTAGGTTTTGATTTTTTTGGTGGTCAACAGCAAATGAATAATCAGCAGTTGGGCATGCTGCAGTCTTTGCAGCGACAGCAATCTGGACTGAGTGATATGCAGCAAATGCAACAACAAGTCATGCTCATGAAAATGCAAGAGCTTCAGAGGCAGCAACAGCAACAGCAACTCCAGCAGGTAGATGCCCGACAACAGAATATGATGAATCACATTCCTTCCTTTGCTAAGCAGTCATCTGGCGGAAGTCAGTCATTGGGTATGGTCAATGGTTCTCCAAATTCTGATGCTCTGGGCTATCCTTGGGCAAATGAGCTCGGTAATGCAAATTGGCCTCAGAGAAATTCATCAGTGATGCAAGGATCCTCCAATGGACTCATTTTTTCTCCAAACCATGGCCAGGCTCAGCGTGTAGCTGATTTTGTTCCTCAACAGGTTGAACAATCTCTTTATGGTGTTCCTATTTCTAGTTCAAGGGGCAGTCTAAGTCAGTATCCCCATGGATCAATGGATAAACATTCAGTTCAGCCATTGGTAACCTTTGGCAATTCTATTCCAGGTAGCCAGTATGATGTCTTTCCTGGACAAGTTAGTGCACAGGATGGAGTCTCAATTACTAAACAGCGATTTCAAGCTGAAAATTCTCTCGGACATGTATCTAGTCAGTCTCTTACTGCATCTAACATGGAGAACCTCCAGCAAGCGGATTCGATGCAGAGAAATGCATCTATGCAGGAATTTCGTGGAAGGGAGGAGCTGGACGTTCCACCTCACACTTTGCAGGAAAAGGCAGAGACACTAGTTGAGTCCTCTCAGGATGATGTTGGACTTGATCCTACAGAAGAAAGGATTTTGTTTGGTTCAGATGACAACATATGGGCTGCCTTTGGAAAGAGCCATAATGTTGGTGGAGATAGCTCTAATCCAATTTACAGTGCAGGAAATAATGGGTTTCCTTCCATCCAAAGTGGTTCTTGGAGTGCCCTTATGCAGTCTGCTGTTGCAGAAACTTCCAGCGGTGATTTAGGGTTACAGGAAGAGTGGAGTGGTTCACAATTTCAAAATACTGATCTGCCTTCTGGGAGTCAGCATAGATTAACTTGTAATGATGGTCGAAAGCAACCAATACATTTTTCAGATGATTCTTTGCCCACAGTGTCCTCATTGAGTTCTGGAATTGTTCCCTCATCAAATGACACCAGTATGAACAAAAATCATCAAAGTGTCCTAGGATTCCAGCAGTTTGGAGGCAAATTTTCATCTGGAAGTGGTCAAAAGCTGCAGGAAAGTTGTTCTCAAGGACTTGATCAATCATTTGATGGAGGTAGGTGCTCAAATGGAGTTCCAGTGCATAAGTTAGTTGCAGAAGGGAGTCAAATGCATGGAAATGCACCTCACTCTGTTCATACTGAAAACAAGAGTACTTCTGGTCCATGGTCACAAGAGAGTAGTGGACCTAGACCACCATCCAACAAACCAAATGGTTGGAATGTGTCTGGGTCTGGAACACCCTATGGTGATGCTGCATTAATGGTGCGGGGAGGTGGAAACTTAATGCAGTATTCTCAAGGTAATGATCAAAAGCAGGTAATGCATAGGGAATTGGTCCAGGCTGGAACTCTTTGGAAATCTAGTCCTGGTCAGGATTCAACAGTTGAAGTAGAGCAGTTAAAATCTTCCATGGGAAATGCTCAAGTGAGTAATGAAGGCTTTAGTTTGAATAATGCTGCTGTGTTGCAGGATTCAACCAGCATTAGGACTGGAGAAGGGAGTCAACATCTTCCGAACAATTTTCAAGTTAACTATTGGAAAAGTGTTGAGTTGGCGGCTTCTAAAGCAAGTGAAATGGTAGAGAGTCCACTGCATGAGAACAAAAATTTATCAAATAAGGAGGTTGGTAGAGGGCATGAGATGGAGAATAGTGATAAACAGGAAAACTCTAATGACAGCTATCGTTCTAATATGTCTCACCATACTTCTGCGGGTGGTCCAAGGGAAAACCTGGTCTCGGAAGCTAGTGATTCGAGGGCTATGTTGACTGGCAAGCAGAAGGCGTCTAATCAGTCTCGGAAGAATTCAGCTCCACCTCGTAAATTTCAGTATCATCCCATGGGAAACTTGGATGATGATCAGGAACCTTATGCTACAAAACAGCCCATGCATTCACAGGCAGTCTCTCATCTTGGTCCATCAAAGTTCTTTGGCCAGGTTCCTATGACTTCTATTGAAATGGGAAAGGTGAATTATTAACCCCACACAGATACTTGTATGCTAATTTCAGCATACGTTTTGATTTATGGGTGCCATCTGATACATTATTCTTTGTTTTTATTTTGTAGGGTCAATCACCTGACCTTCCAAGAAACCTGAAAGGTTTTAATGAAGCACTTTCTCAAGGAGGTTTTACTGGTTCTGTTCCTAATATGACTGCACAGTTTAATAGATTGGTTGATACACATGCACCAAACAAGGTTTCTCAGTCGAGGTAATTTAATGAATTTTTTTATTTTTAATCTTTGTGCTTGGAAACTATTAATTCAAGAATGCAATTCCATGAACTGCAAGGAATTTAGTGTTTTAGTATTGAAACCTGTCCAAGTTTCTCTGCTCTCCTTTTTCCCCTGGAGGGGGTGGGGGTTTGTGGTTTTCGTGTGTAAAAAATTTTGTTCACTATAAAAAAATATATCTATAAATGGTTTGGTACAAAGAAATCAAACATTGTTGCTACTTCGAAATTCGAAAAACATCTTTATTAGTATTATAAACTCAGAACATACCACTCGCATTCAAAACAATAACAACAGTCTCATTCATCTCTAATCTAAGATCTTTCAATTCTTTTATTATGATGATTTTGATTTTCTCCATCAAATATTTTCATTCTTTATTCTTTTGTGTTTCTTGCTTTGGAGCTTGATTTCCTCTTTTTTTTTTTTTGTGTAAATATATTGTGCTTTACACAACGAGTGCATTTATTGCAGTCAGAACATGCTGGAGCTTCTTAACAAAGTTGATCAGTCAAGAGAGCATGGTTCCTTGACACATGCTAGTTCTTCTGAGCACAATGCATCACCTGAAATGCCTCAAGCAGAAACCTCAGAAGGATCAGTTAGTCGGCTTCAACGAAGTCAGTCCTCAAATTCTCAAGGTTTTGGTTTGCAGCTCGGTCCTCCATCACAGCGACTCCCAATTCCAAACCATTCTTTGCCTTCTCAGAGCTCCCTGCAAATGGTGAGTTCTTTGCATTCAAGCCATTCTTCTCAAGAGGGGCAAAAGGGTCAGGGACAGTTGGTTCCCACATCCTTTGTTCATTCTATGCCTCCTTCCACTGAAAGACCACAAGGAGAGTTGAAGACAGAAATGTGTGGAGGTCCCATACAGACTGGGAATGAAACCTCCCTTTACAAAGTGCCTGGAAATATGTCATCAGCATTCAATCCTGGTTTTGCCTATCAAGGTCACCTTCAAAAGCAAGAGACAAGTTGGCAAAGCCGACAAGCATCAAGATCCTTTGAGAAGAATGCCTCTCATTCTATGAATAAAGAGGATATTCAGAGAAGGCCTACTACTAGTCAATCTGCAGAGGCTTGTTTACCTGATGAGACACGGAGTATCATGAATGATAACAATGTTTCAACTGGGAACAACTCCCAGCACAGGAGTATGAATGTCTTTCCTGACAAAGTCCCTCCACATACATCAGGTGGGGAGTCTACTCAACCTCCATCTGTGTCTGGTCTCTCTCTACCTGGCTTGTCAAAAGCATTGCCTAATATGTGGGCAAACATTGCAGCACAACAACATCTATTGGGAGCTCAGTTTCGGAAGATGTCTTCACAGTTTCCCTTGCCATTTCAAGCTAACCTTGTAAATTCATCTTCCTCTGGTTCTCTCAACCAAGGTGATCAAGATGCTAATAAAGGAGGGAATTTCCCTCCTGAGCTAGGGGCAGGGGGTGTAAATTCACAAGTTTTGGGTTCTCAGGGGGAGCAATCTGTGAAGAAGTTCAGTGGTCAGCAAGCATCTTGTGAAAACAGCAATTTAGTTCCAAAGATGACTGAATCACAGGGGAAGGAGCCTCTTGTCAGGACTCCGTTAGATGTTTCCCCTGCAAATTCTGCTTCAACACAGAGAGATCTTGAAGCCTTTGGCCGATCTTTGAAACCGAACAACCTCCTTCAACAAAATTACTCTTTATTAAATCAGATGCACTTGAAAAATGCAGAGAATGATCCAAGCCAGAGAGTCTTGAAGAGAATGAAAGGACTGGATGGTGGTCAAACTCCTGCTGGCAATATGGGACAGTCAAATGATCCCATTACAAATGCTGGAGCTGCATTAGTTACGTCACATGCATCAGGTCCTTCTGGAGATTCTGATTTGTTAAACTTCCCTACCTTTGCAAATAATGTTGAAAGACCAGAGTCTTCTGAGCATGGGAATGCAGTTTCTCAGGATATGTTTGATTCTGGACAAAATGTTTCTCAAAGTGGTAATAATATGACATGCAAGATCGTTGAGCACACAAAAATTAGTCCCCAAATGGCACCATCCTGGTTTAATCAGTATGGAGCCTTCAAAAATGGGCAGATATTGCCAATCTATAGAACAACTGCTCTGAGGCCAGGGGAACCGCCTTTCACTTTAGGGAAGTCTCCCAGTAGTTTGCATACCCTTAATTCCATGGATCAAATGACTGTTGCTGCCACCGCCGCCACCGCTGATTCAATAGCTGGTATCAATCAGAAAAGTTCAACTTCTGTATCGTTGCCAATTGAGAATCTCTCTTCCCAGATTCTGCCAGGCCATGTCAGTGGTGAGCATACAGTAATTTTGGGGACCAAGAAGCGCAAGAGTTCTTATTTACTTAATCCCTGGCACAAGGAAGTTTCACATGGTTCCCGAAATCTTCAGACTATGAGGTGCTTATCATGTACTGGAATTTTTGATTCTCCTCTATTTCTTTCTAGGGTAAAAATTTCTTATGATGGTTGAAACACAAAAAAAATCAACCTAGAGAATAAACGAAAAGAACTGTTTAGTTATTGAAGTTATAATTTCAGATACAATTGAAACTTTTTGGTGTTGAATGTGACCTTTTTCTCTTTGGAGAAATATTAGTTGGCATGTTTTCTAATGTATTTAGCTTTTGCTGTTGATAGCAGCATTGCTGAAGTTGATTGGGCTAAAGCAGCAAACCGCCTGAAAGAGAAGGTCCATTGATTTAGACTATTCTTTCATTTTACCATATTTTCTATCTTTTTCCTGTTCTGATGGTTCATCTTATAATAACAGGTTGAAGAAGAATTTGATCTTATGGAAGATGGGCAATTGATGCATAGACCTAGAAGAAGGCTTATCTTGGCTACACAGCTCATGCAACAATTATTTCCTGCTCCACCTACAGCAATCCTATCAATGGATGTTAGTTCAGATTATGATAGTGTGGCTTACTCCGTCTGTAGATTGTCATTAGGGGATGTTTGCAGTGCTGTCTCACTTGCTAATCACCAGTCCAATTTGTCTCATGATGGCATAAATGAGTAAGGACTTACTTCTAATTAACCAAATTGTTCAATGGTGCTCAAGCTTGTAATGTATCTTTTCATATTCCTTATCAAACTTTACCTTCGCATAATGGCTGGTTGTAAACTTTATTAGGCCATCTGATATATGCAAACCATCAGAGAGAGTTGATCAGTATCTGTTTAAAGCTGTTGAAGAATTCTCAGCAAGAGCGAGGAAGCTTGACAATGAATTTGTGAGGTAATTTTCTTTCTTTTTCCTACAAATCATTGGTTTCTAGCTACTGAAGGTTATTTAACATTATGCCAGTCTATCTTTTCTGGTCATAAACTTTATATTTGAGATAGCTACATGCTAATAGAGTTTCATTTGATTTTCGATGAGTGACATGGTTTTCACTGAATATCTTGCTTACCTTTACTTATAAACTAGTGTTAAACCCACGCGATGCGTGTCGGATGTGCATCATCTAAAATGTGATTTAAAATCATTCAAACCACTAAATATAAGCTTTAAATAATATTATATTACTAAGTATTTATTAAAATTAAAAGTAATGAAATCATGAAGTATTTATTAAAATTAAAAGTAATGAAATCATGAAATTTTATTAATATAAAAACTTATAATTACAAACTTCAAAATAAATAGTTATAACGTATATTTGAATTAATGTAAACTATTTAATGACTTTTTATATCTTATGTATTTATAACTTATTTTATAGTTTTTATTTAATATTTATTTTATATATATATATATATATATAATGAGAATGCTTGAAATGATGCCATGTGGTATCTCAAGTTTTTCTCATTATATATAGTATAGATTTAATGGTTACACTAAAATCACTAAAATTCAATAAATAAGCTAGAAAAAAAAGGGGGTAATTTAATTGATTTGTTTTTAGTAATGAGTGATAAATGTTCCAATCAGCTAATGAAATCAGAAAATATTAAGTCACTCGTTCACTAATTATTTCATTTTTTTTTTTTTTGTTCTAACACGAGAATGGCTTTGGAATATATTGATATAAACCTTTTGACTTCCATGTGAATTGTTAAGATGATGAATAGAAATTTGTACTTCATTTCTCCAAGACAAATTATTCAATTAAAAAACAGTAATTTTCCTGGAGTACATTATTAGAAAAAAATACATTATTATTTATAGGACTAGTGAAAATAAAGGGAAAAAAAAGGGGGGAGGACTATACTTGTCCCGTCCAAAATTGAGTATTAATTTGTTTTGACTTAGATTGTCAAAGCCTTTGATTATGAGTTTGATAATGTGGGATCTTTATCACTAAAGTGATTAATAATGTGGTGACATTTTAATTAAAAGGTTAAAAAAAAAAGAGAATTTGTTACCAAGAAAAAAATGGAAAATGGGTAGAAATTTCTTTTCACTAATTAAAAAGTATTAATACTAATTAAGTTATATCAAAATTTTAGTTGCATGTACATTAGTCTTTCGTATTAGTGGAGTTATGTACACTGTAGAGGAAGCTAGATGTGTTTATCATGATTGAATTATGAGGCGGACATGAGTAAAGAAAAAATGGGATATTTAATTCTGGACAGCTCAAAATAAAAAATAGAGCATTCAATTCCAGATTGATGGAACAATAAATTGGGGGGCATTTATGCTTGCTTAATCCAAAATTGAATGTTCACTTTTGCATTAGTATAAAAATTAAGAAGAGCCTTTGCTTTCACTGTTAGTTATTTTTATCATAATGTGATTAGTGGTATGACGTGATGAATTAAGGAAATTGTTTACGAAACTACAGATTGGAAAATGCTATAATTTTGGAAAAGTGGACATTCAACTTCTACACATTTTCAATTTGGACAGGGAGTGGTTGTTTGTTAAAAATTTAAAGACAAGCATTATTTTTACTTTTTTTAAAAGATAACAGATAGACAAAATAACTATACCATAAGAACTTCAAATGTCAATTACTTTAGCAAAATCTAATTCCATGTGCATTACAATAGTAGAGCAAAATGTAGGAGATGCTAAATGTGTATTATCGGAGGAATCATACTGCCGGCCTTAATAATATGTGTGTGTGAGAGCGAGAGTGAGATAAGACCTACTACGGTTTTTATGATCTTATATTGATTAGAATTATAAAAAGGAATTAGAAATCTTGTTTCTCTTGTCTGCTTGATAAAATATATGCATTCCTTTCTCAATAGTCCACTATTTGAAGCTTTTCCACTCATTATTTAAATATTCATTTTTAAAATTCATATTTTTACTGCAGAAATGATATACATATATTTTTGTACAAAACAAATAAAAGATAGCAAAAGCTTCATCAGTTTTTCTGTCTCAAATGTTGATTAAATAAGACATGTTTATTCTTTTTTTATCCATCTTAAATTCATATTATGTGCATAACATATTATGATTTATGTTAAATAGTAATTTTAATTATATGGAACGTTTTAAATATGGGTATTTAATATAATAAAAATGTTATTATGAATTTTTTTTAGAAAATAAAGAAAAAGCAAAAAATTTTGGAAGTGTATTTTATGAATTTATTGCATCAAAACACAAAACTTTAAACTTAAGAAAAAAACACTTCAATGTAAAGCAAAACTGAAAAAGCATTTCTTTTATAAACCTCTCCAAACGGGCCCAATATTTACTCCATTCAATTATGTGGTTACCGTTGGCTCCCATTGGTGTGTTTGTTCTCTATATTAATTTTTTGTTCTTGAGCTTTTATTTTTTGCTTTCTGGTGGATTTCCTTGTGGCTTCCATGCTTCCTGCTCTCTCATCTCTGATTCTTGCTGATTGTGGTGTAGGCTGGATAAGAGAGCATCAATATTGGACTTGATAGTGGATTGCCAAGATCTAGAAAAGTTCTCTGTCATCAATCGGTTTGCTAAATTTCATGGGCGGGGGCAAGCTGAAAGTGCCGAGACTGCATCTTCATCTGATGCAGCCATAGCGCACAAGCCCTCCCCGCAAAGATATGTTACTGCTCTTCCATTGCCCAGAAACCTCCCTACAAGAGTACAATGTCTTTCATTATGATGATTAATTCATTTTTTTCTCCCCTTTTCTGGTGAACTGTCTTGTGTCATCTGCTGTTCACGAGTATATTTTATGCTGGTTGCATACTGGCTCTTTTGACGGGACATGGAACCAGAAAATGGAATTGCAGCAAGGAAGAGTGAACTCCGATATTCTTCTCGATGAATGCAATATCATTTACTCAGAAATGTAAGTTGGTCCTGTATATCTCTTTGAAATTCGGAAGAAGTTGGGAATACCCTGTCATTTTTGAGTATGAGTGCAGCCTGGTATAGGAAAGATATGCACACGTAATTATTGAGGTTTCTTACACACATCTTTATATATAGCATTTCTTATTTATAACTTAGAATGTGTTCGATGGTATGATTTGGGGGCCTTAATTTTCAAATTGAACACCTAGAGAATATTTAGGGGCCTTAATTTTCATGTCCTGCGCCTTAAGTGGGTATGATTTGTTTGTTTGTACAGGCTTCCAAATTTCTTCTTCGACCAACAATTCCAGTCTCTCTCTCCTTGTATCTGTCTTTTTAGGATGCTACTTGTGGTGAGTTACAATTGGTCCGAACAACAATTTATTTTCCTCATCGCCTACTGGGTTTGATGGAAAGCATGATTTACCACTGTATGTGATCCTCTAAAAAGCCAAGGTATATCCCAATGGTGGTCTGCCCTCAGTTTGCCGAAATGTGCCCAAGTGTAATTGCATAGCGCAGTACGAACTCTGATGATGTTGGATCATATTTCCAACTTGAAAACCTTTAAATTCAATAAATGTGAACTGAGTATTAACAAATTTTTATATTATGAAGTACAATATATGATGACGGGTATGGCATAAGCCGCAAAAATGGATTTCTGTGCACGTATTTTCCCAACAAAATAATAGTGTTTAACACCTGTGGACATTTGATCACAAAACGACCGTCGTGAACTTGGCAATTGGTACATTCAAGGAGAGCAAAAAAGCATTTGAGCCATGCGAAGCTGGGACTCTCCTTGAGGACAAACTTTAGAACCATAATCTCCAGCAAACCAGCTTCAATTCAACGAAGGGTGATATGCATTTCAGCTCCAATTTCAGCAAAAAGTTCATCCAACCTGGGAAGTTGTGCAGACGTCATATCAAGTGACAACATGAAACTAAATGGGGAGAATACCTAGTAATACCCGAATTCTCAAATTTTCCTTTAACTTATTTGTAAGACAGCAGAAGACTACGGAGAATTTTCTTGGATTTTTATAGTTTATGCCTCATCTATTTATTTGTGTTAACACCAACGTGTTTAAAGCATTAACCATTCCACAAGAAGTGCATAAAATGACTAAACAGTAGTGCTTATTCCATTCTGCACGACAGTGCAATTAAAGTTTAAAGCAGCACCCAGTTTTTTGTCATGCAATTGGTCATTTTTGACGCCAAGAAATTCTCCAGTCAAGTAACCACCTAGAAATGCAGAACTAGAAGCAAAACGACAGACATTAAGATCATTGATACCTGCTTCGGTCTATGTTCACTTCAGCAATCCAAGTAGTTAAATAGACCTGAAAGACATCAAATCAACTTATAAATGAAAGTTGTGGGAAGATAATGAATCTGGGCTTTGAATAGTGCAACACACCCCAATTCAAGATGCAGGTTAAGTAAAAATTTTAGCTGAATACTTTTATGAGCCAACTACCAGTTTAAGTTACCATATAGTAGTATTGTCTGATTCATAAGGATAGGAATCAAGTTTTTTATTCTCAAAACGAGCAATAGTAATATATGACCGTGTCATATTTCTACCATTACCATCAATTGGATATGTTTTTTTGAAAAAAAGGAAGAACTTTTATGATCAATCATTGCTAATAAACGAACATTTTGTTCAATTCTTTTTGAAACTCCCTTACCCCATAGAGATATTGAATAGAAAGGTATTTTTTGTTTGCCACTACAATTTTGCAAAAACAACATTAAAATGTCCTTCAACGGCAAGTAAATAGATCCGAAACATATAAAATGCGGCTAATCCTCTGAATACATTTCATCATAATTCGGTTCGCTCAAAGCTAAAGCAAGCTTTGAGAGAAACAAGTTTTCCACAAAGCTAGGTGGTCTGTTTCCAGATCTTCAATATTCCTCCAAAACTTCTATTTCCATATGTTTTTACTGTTTGAAAATTGTTGAGCATATTTTCTTATGCTTTGTGCTTCACAAATACTAACAAACATATATGCTAAAAGTCTCAAGAAATACTCAAGCTTTAGATAAGGTGAACATCTAGACGATCTTGTGCTTAGTCCCATAGCCATCATGTCAGGGCCTATAAAACTGCTTATTCATGGTTGTCTGTGCCTGTGTTTTAAAAAGTAAAAACTAGAGTCCACCATAACAGCTTGATCATTTACGGGAGGTGAGAGTAAGGCCTTCCAACTGTTGTAATATGCACCACAAGAATTTAATACCGATTGTTTGTAGTTTAGCAATTTCTTAAAAAAAATCAAGTCTCAGTACGCCGAAGAATATGCAACAAAGTTTGGGCAGGAAAACAGTATTATTGGCAGTATGTTAGCTGTTACCACTTACCAATCAATTTGTAAAAGGGCCAGCATAAACAACTTTCTGCAGAGAGGTACTGCTTTTAGATGCCAAAGGAATCAAGCATATGCTGATATGGGCATGCTAAGTTACAAACATATTCTGCAACTGCCTAAAAATGCAGCTAGCCCTGAGGCTCCAAATGTAATTATATTAGCCAAAAGCAAAATTAATACCTGCAAAACATCATGGTCATGTTGTTGTTTAGGTTGCACAAGGGATGTTTCTGCCTTATATCTTGGACAATTTGGAAAAACTGGCTCACAATCATCAACAGAGTATAAGTTACATGTTTTCAGACCATCCAATTCTCCTTGATAAAGTTCATTCGACCATGACAATTTATCACATTCTGAACATTTTTTATCACCAAGAGATAGAAATTCCATCACAAGCAATCTCTGAAAATTGCAGGAAATCAAATTTAGAAGCATAAAGTTGGTGATACAAAGAGAGATGAGGAAAATGTATGGTACTTCACTGAAGCCAAAAGGATCTAGAGTTCACCTTCAAGTTTACTTCTAAGACAAACATTTGAACCAAATCTTCTGCCACCTTTTCTGAAATCAAGGAAGCTAAGTGCATCACATCCTTTAAAGAATAACTACTCAGAATTTGTTGGCAAACAGAAGGGTAAAACTTGCTGTTACAACACCAACAAAGTAGACAAACAAATCAGATAAAGAACAATATCAATTCCCCCATAACATGAATCCTCAAGACACTTGTACCAGCTTTTACACAGAAATGGGTTGTGCTGTTGCTTCCATCTATGGTCTACATGCAGTACTATGTACCTTAATTCAATACATTATTGATATTAAATTGCCAATATAAATATTTTAGTCTTATATGACTATCTGCAATGGACTTGATGAGACCAGAGAAACAAAATGAAATACCAATACACAATTTGCTATGACCTCTTGTCCACGAATTTGGGATAATCTACAGGAAACATCCCTGTATGGACACTGAAAGATGCCATCAAGTGATGTGTCATCAATATTGATGTGTAACCAAGTGAAATTGCTAATGAGAATTGAGAAGATAGCATGATGAATAGCTAATTAAGCCCAGATAACACGTATTTAATTTAACCATAGACTCTATTGAAAGATCAAGTTGTTAGTAATAATATCAGTATTAAAGGCATTGTTGTATGTCAAAGTCTCAACTTTCAATAAAAAAACCAGACCTAACTAAGATCTAGTTTAGTGCTACTCTCTAGTCTCTACACAACTTTCCAAGACCAAATTCAAGTAAAATCAGGTTAAAACATACATGAAGTTATCTGTTAGGCTTAATATTGACATAGCATCTATATGGTATATTATAGCTTGCGTTGATTGTCTTCACTTTCAGTTTACGAAGTATTGAAATTGCATTTCAGAAAGCCTTTTCTGGCCATCCACAAGAGCATTCATTGTTAAACTTACCAAAGTAAGATATTGGCCAAAAAGTGAAGACTGGGATTCCCCCACCATCACCAGTGTCATTCTGATTCTCAGGAAAGCAAGAAAATTGGGCTAGGGGACTATTGGTTGCCCCTTTTCTGTAACATCTCATGGATTTAGAAGTATTGATCATGTGAACCACAATATCCACCTGTCACATTCATGATATGGTTAGGAAAGTAAGTCTAATGATTTTTTTTCCTTTTAAATATGTATATTAAAATCACAATGCATAAAGCTTATATGCTGCTATTATATCAGAATTGCTAATAAAAACTGCATATACCATATCTTTGTATGATGACAGGAGTTTATCACAATGAAGATCCTGCACGAGATGTGACAGTCAGAGACAACAGAAGTAACCAAAGTTAGTTTAGCATTTATAGCTTAATCATTAGGCCAGATGTTTTTGAGATTGCGAGCCAAAAACATTTAATAGAAAGCTAATTCTTGAAATATGTTAGATATTTTGTTTCAAAAAAATCCAAGTATCCTTTTGTCAGTTGCAAATGTAATATGCTCAGAGCCTCAAACTGTGCCAGGCCCACCTCAAACAACAATAATAATGAGAAACCTAAAAGTAGAGTTAATGGATTAACTGAACCCCGTAATCAGTATCCATGTCATGTCCGCACCTGTTGCTTGAATAGTTTCAAACAAGCTTTCTTTCGAATATCAGGCATTTCACTCAGAACACCCAACTCCATTGTGTCCATGTACCTGCACTAATCCCATGAAAACCAGAAAATTGGGTAAGAGCACGCTACAATTCGTTTAGTACATATAATTCTTAGAATACAGATATTGCCTCATCTACATATTTACTTTTGGGAGAGAAAGGAGTTAACAAGAGAAGTGGCAAGGGAACGAGCGGTAGAAGATGCAGAGAGCCAATCATGCCAGAGAGAAACCAACTTTGACCATTGGTTTCTCAGGTTTCTTTGTGCTGCTGGTCTCCAAAGCCTTATGTTGGCCGAAGAAGGCGGTTGCGGACTTTGAATTTTAAGACTAACAGAAGGATCATTCGAAGAAGGTACAGCTAGAGGTGTTCCATCATCCATAGTTGAAAATATGCAAGCTATTTCTTTCAATGTCTGGAAAATGTTCGCACAAATAATGTCAGTGTAAACATTACTGACACCCAAAATCTTTTCAATGTTGCATCTTGACAGTTGACATCTGAATTCAACAATTTCTTTCAATTGGCACAGAAGCAACATAAATGAGACTTAATCTTCTATCATCATATCCCCATCAAATCAACAAGCACATGCTAAGCCCATAATCAATGAAAGCTTAAAATTTCTGCTTAGACATAGTGGTAAACCTAATTTCTTAACATCTGACTCACACTAAAGAAAGTCCCTTCCCACAGCAAAACCCCGCTCGTTATGATGAAAACTTCCCCAAATGGTTGACATTGTATCAAATCTTTTCACCAATAAATGACATCCAATGGCCAAATCCATCAAAAACGAACAAAAACTGGGAACAACTTTGGAAATAGCCTCTAAGATTTAGACAAAATTTAAGTCTTTTACTCATTTATAACCAGAAACATACTAAACAGAACCACGATTTTCCAGCCCAAATCATAGAATTTTCATGAAGAAATGCAGGTTGAGAAAAGGGCAAAGCCGCTTTTCCAGATTAAATTATTCCATCAGAAGTGTACAGCGTATGAATGCAGAGAATTTAAAGTAAAGAGTTCACTGTATTTCCACTAACATTTGTTGAAAGAAAATGAATAAAAAGGAGATTTCGTTCCCATCAGAAGATTTTAGGGTTTGAATGACAGTATGCATGGGAAACCTTCTGCAGATTCTAGAATGCTTTATATCATTCTTCCTTGAGGTTTTGTATCACAGAGGTGTGGCAGTCATTTAAAGCAGTAATTGTCTGTAAAGAACATAAGTTTCAGAGGTCCATATGCTATTTGATATACTAGAAGCCCCCAAAACTGAAACCCCATTTGGAGGTAAATGTCTAAAATTGGATGTCAATTTTTTTAGAAATTTAAATTTCTAAAAACCACCATCATAATTAAGGGATTCACATATGACTATCCCGTGCAATCGAATCCCTAATGTCCTGATAATAAAGATAATGGAGCAAGTTACTAATGGTGGAAGGCTGTCTTAATTTTTATATGTTAGAAGTGGATATTCAATGTTAGATGGAGGGAATAATATCTTCAAACTTCACTGTATGTCTCATTGAACAAGGTTCTTATCTTTATTTTATCTATTTCACTTAAACTTTTAAAAGAATACTTACAAGCAACGATTCAAACACTCACACGGACAAGTCAGACTCCACAAACACAATTCAATTTGTCACAAGCAGAAGAACATAACAACAGATGACCAAAAAAGGCAGAAGAGAAGGGCCACAGATTTGATGAAAACAGGTCAAAAGAGACAGCAGAATTTGCGGTAAAGGGGTGCATGTGCATATCGATCCAATATTTTAAATCTTAAATGGAAGTTAATTAAATTTCACAGTCAAGGAGCCCTTGTGTTTTATTATCTCTAAATCGAAAAAAAAAAATTCTTCAAGATGGAGAATGCATGTTACTTCATATTGAAGCCATAGACCTGATTCAAGGTTAAAAAAGATATCATTGGGATGGTGTGCTGAACACATTGTCAGATTTGAAGAGTCTGAACCATTATTCAGCACAAGTCACCTGGCAATGCCATCAACACTAACAAATATCAGTAAAAATCATTTCTTTTCTCTTTTACTTTTCCAAAAAGTTTCTTTTTTCTTGATTTAATAGAAAGAGTCTGTGGCAATTGGCAAACTGACTAGAACCTTTGGTGTTTCACCATGAAAGCTCCTGCCATTATCTTCTTGAAAATAAAAAAGATAGCCAAATAATTTTAATATGGCCCAATATTATGATTTCAAGAAAATATGTAATACATTATCGTGTAAGCTGACCTTTAACAAAAAGTTATACTAGTCATGTGTCTAATCAGTCCAAAATCCAGAGCAATCCTTAATTTATCATAGTTTTCTTCTACAAATGAGACAAAAATTTATCAATTTTAACACTAGAGGGAAAATCCACTAAGGACCTTCAGAAAATGAAAAATGATGCTAAATGCACATTGCAGAAGTGAGCTGAAATTGCAAACACCTAATGATTGCTAAAAGGCCAATCAATTAAAAATGCAAATATCCAATGACATCCCCAACACACCTCCATCTGCTGGGCATCCAATGACCATTTATTGTACTCCAGAAATTGTTAACAATCTTTCTTTTACTCATTATGGTTCCGACTTCTCTACTATTCATTTGTTTTCCGCACAATTCAGTAAAATTTCCTTGAAAGAAAATATGATCTCATCCATGCCGTTGTTAACAGTCCACCATAAACTCAAAAAGCGAGGAAAACAAACCTGGACTTATCCGTTATCCATATTTTCATTCATTGCCATCATCTAATACCTAAAGATTATCAAAGCAAATTTTATCACTTTAAATTATCTGCTACTGCCCCTTGCCCTTGTCCGTATTCCACTACACTGGCATTGCATAATCTTTCTCAAGGAAGGAAAAATGATTGACAAACATTTTGCTTACCTACTTAACATCAGCTTTAGTTAATTCAAGTCTGCACCAGTCACGGCCTCGGTTTACCCCGGTCCGCTCCTTCTTTGAGCTTTGAAGGTATTTGGTAGGAGTTTGGTTGGACAAGGACGGGGTAATGGAGATGGCAAAGGATTCGAAATAATTTTAAAGGGAGGAAAAAAATCTTCAATGGCCTAAGATAATGTAACTTTTGATTTTTAACAATTTTCTGACAGTTCAAAATTTTATTTGAATTACCTTCAAAAGGTGGAAGGAATATATTCAAGTTCCAACTTTTTTTCATAAATAATCTGAATCTCTCCGTAGCTTCAGCAATTCTGGGATTTTGAAGAGGGAAGGAGGAAGAACCCGAAACCCTTACGATGGAGACGGCGGCAAATTAAAAAGAAAGGTAAAGACTGAGGAAAGCAGCGACAGAGTTTTCAGTTACTCAAGACTGGAGTATTAATATGGGCTGGCCCAAATCTTAGCGGGTCATGCTGGATCCGTAGGATAGATGGCTTTTCTAATTTTTTTATTTTTCCTATCTGTTCACGGTTGTTAGCTACGGAGCTACGGAACAGTAATAGGTGTCTCGGAAACCACAACACTCTTATATAATGTAGAAGATACAACGAGGAAAAAAAAAAAACCTCCGTAAAATCGAAGAGAGAGATGTCGTCGCACTCGCAGCAGCAGGCAAACGATCCAAGGATGCCGTCGGCGGCGAAGCCGTACAAACCCCCGATCGTACCTGCGCAAGATCTCCCGGTGGATTACTCTGGTTTTATTGCCGTCATCTTTGGTGTCTTTGGCGCCATGTTCAGAGTTAGTTCCGCAAATTTATTCCATTTTGACTAATTTATAGCCACACATATTTAGTAGATGCAGATCAAATTTTTGAGGATTGATCGTGTATGTGTTTATAACTGTGGATTTAAAGCATATTATTGTTTGTGAGCTTAGGTTGATTAATTATGATGTGTTAACGACTTTTTAGCATAGTGTTCATGACTTGCTATTATTACTGTTATCTGTCTCCAAGTTTTCATTGATTGAGAATTTTATTTTCCTGGATTTAGTCTCCTATTCAATTTCTGTGTGAACTCAAATGTTAACATTTGGATGTGTATAAATGATATCATAATAGCATGGAAATATATTTGTACGTTGTTTGCTGGTGAACTATGGATGATGCTGATCCAGAGATCTGAAATAAATTAATTGAAAAAATGCTTTTTAAGGCTGAAAAGTAGTTCTCCAGACTTTTAGAACAGATTTTGCAATAAAACAAGTTGTAACCAGAATGCATAAAAGATTCTATCTTTTATAGGACTGAAGAATGGCTCTAAACTTGTGGAAATGAGTGTTTTCTTTTGGAATGGTTTTGCAATACTAATAACGATTTAAAAAAGAATTTTAACCAGAAGGCATTGAGAGACTGGACCAAATCTAAAGCTGAGCAAAAGAACATATTTTTCCTTACTTGTATTGGTTTGTGAAAGTGAGACTCTTTTCTTACCCTACTGTCTCAGACGTAAGTCTCTCTGGATTGCCATATGCTGAATACTTTTGTAAACTTAAAGCTTTTGTATTGGTATTCCTTTTTTTTTTTTTTTTTGCTAGAAATACGGGTATACAGGTTTAAGTATGACGTGGGAATGGCATTGAAATCTTCTTGTTATCTGATATATGCTCCCTTCCAGGTCCATCTTTAGGAATATCTTTCAACTTTTGCCAAAGGATCTTAATTGTATGTGTTCTTTATTTTATTATCCAACCAATCCTTTTTTGTTTCAAGCTTGAAAGGAAAACGTTTAGTTGGTAGTACTTTCTTGTTGGGAAGGAGTAGGAGAGTAAAGCAGACTCTGATTGCTGCTAATCTCCATCTGTTCCATATATGTCCATGTCCATTGATAAGTTGTGTGTCTATCTGGTTATGGGATTTTTACTACTAGCTTATTGTCGAACTGAGGTCTAAGAGTCCATTTGTAGTGGCTAGTATGATAGTAAATGAGATTTCCTTGTTGGCCTATCAAGTGGAATTACATCAGTAATGTTGCCATAATCTTCAGTGTGTTCAGGGTCATGTTCAGACATTCTGCCCCTCTAATCTCTTTTACTATATGTATGTTTCACATATATAGAAATAACACTTATATTCAGTAGATATAGATTGGGTGTCTTCATTTGAATTGCAATACCAACATATGTTATTTCCTTTCTGTTGGTTAAATTCGTCTGTTAACTGATTTTGCAGTACAAGCTGTGTTCATGGCTTGCAATTATATTTAGTGCACAAGCACTTGCAAACATGAGAAATTTCGAGAATGATTTCAAACAGATCTCCATGGCCATGATGTAAGCTCGGCTGACTATCTCATTTTCTTTCTTGCTTCTGTTGTATGTTTCAGTTCAGATGCCAATTGTTGGCTTAATGTTGATGTTCCTTGTTGAAATGCTTCTTGAACTATTCTCTTGAACTTGTAGATTTCCAACCTGTAATATTATAGGACTTAAAAGTTCCTACTAGTTGAGGTAGGAAGATAGAACATCTTAGAGCTAATTGGTTGAAGCAAATACTTGTGAGTTTTGACAGTCATCGGTTGTGAATCCTTTGCTGCATGTAACATAAAACTACGACTTGCTTTAATCTCAAAATGGATGCAACTGGATGAAAAAACAAGGGTAAAAAAAATTGGAGGGATGAGATCATGAATTGTCCTTTAGAAATGCTCTAGAATTTAAGGAAACATTGTCCACATTTATATTGTAACCTCTGTTACCTAATTCCAATTGTTTAGTCTTATTGGATTAGTTGGAGGAGTTTTTTGAAGGATTGAAAATAGTTGACACTTGGAATTTATATGGTTGGTTGGAGTAATAGAGAGGGTAATCGAGGTCCAAGGACGTAAGAGAAGATTTGGGGTGGAAAATTTTATATTACATATGTTTAAGTCAGCAAAAATTAAGGGTGTTTTTTTTGTTACCATATATAAATTTTTTTCATTTGTTTTTAAAATTTTCTTAACAGACTTTTTGCATCCAAAATTTCAAAATTTCTTCCAGCTCTACCTATGAGTCCCACTCATTCACATTAACTATATTTTTTAAGATAGCTTTTTAATTAAATAGTGTACTAAACATATTTTAATTATTTTCTGAAATTCATAACAAGTTCCTAATTAAACAGATATTTATTATCTGAATAAATAAAGATGTCAAATTCAAAAGCAGCAGTTTGTGCTTTTTCTGGTTCAGCTTAGTATCATATGTGCCTACTCATGGTTGGACGGTCCGTACTTGAGCAGAAAGCATTGCTTACCCCTACCATCTCTTACTGCATATGGGTTGCATATACACGAGTTAGATTTTGAAATTTGAGATGGACAGGAATCAAAGATAGATGGAAAATTATCAAAATTTGATACTTATAATTATTGCTTGTAACTTTTTGTGATTCCTCTTACCCGCATTATATAAATTTCTTAAATAAAACATATTCATATTGCTTTGATGTTGATATATTTCATTCACTTGTACCAGTAAATTAATTTGTACTTGATGATATTCTACTGTGTATATATATTCATTGGTTGTCTGTCAATGTTTCATATTATCTTCCTGTAAGCACCTGACTTCTAACATTCCTTTCTTATTTGATCCTTTTTAGGTTTGGCATTATGGGATTGGTAACCAGCTATTTAGGATTGGGCCCCAAAGCAAAACGTTGAATGTTGGTCAATTTCTTTTTTGTTTCCTTGATATATTTTCCCTTGGCTCTAAACTCTCTAGGTTTAGAAATATCAAACAGATTAAGTTGGAGCTGAATATTTGGTAATTATATTTGTTTCAGAATTTTTAGTCCCAAAAAAATGGATGGAAAAAAATTATGACTGATTAAACATATTTAAATCAAAGTGATTATGATTATACCCATTTTCTTTTACAGGGATGTTCTGAAATTGATCTTTCATTTTGCCTTTTGTTTATTTTCAATTTGTAATTACACTGGCCTTAACCTTTGATATGGACATAAATTTAAAATTTCTGGAACAAAATTATCTCTCTCATGAATTATCTACCTTTATGTAGAAATGGAAATATAGCAAATAATAGTAGAAATCACTTCTTTTAAAATATGCATAATATTTGCAAATATTTTGGTTTAAAGGAAATTCATATATTATTTTAAAAGGAATTTTATACATTATTCAAATTTAAAATATGGTTCATAATTTTAAAATAGAAAAAGGGTCTATAATCTTCACTCGTGAAACTATTTCTTATATTTTGATGTTGGAATAAGTTATGCAGGAGAGTTTCAATTTTTTAAAAAAATTCTTTCCTATATTTGTTTTACTTTTTTATAGAAAAAATAAATTTTCATATATTTCGATGAGGAATTAGTTATGCAGGGGAGTTTAAAGATAAATTAATCTTTTCGAAATTCTGATGTTGGAATTAGTTATGCTGGGAAGTTTTACTATTTTTTTTTTTTGGGAAAAAAATAAATCGGATTAAACAGTAAATCTAATCGCATTGTGGCATGTGTAGGAAAGGATTTGGTTGACTACTCTACATAGAACATTTTTTTTTTTTCTGTAAGAGTATATGATTTTTTATTATATAATGAAGAAAAGAATCACTCGGGACTTAGTTGTGTAGTGGTACATGTATAAAAAATTTTAAAATTCCAGAAATTAGAGAGGAAAGCTTTCTTTATTAATACGACGTGTGGACAAACATTTAAATTGAGAAAGCCTCGTTTAGACTAGTCTTATCGGGTGAGGAAATCCAAAAAACAAAACATGCTAAAAAGAAAAAAGAAAAAAAGCTCTTATACGCCTTGGAAACCCATCACCTTAAGCGGGGCAGAAGATAGATTAATTCATTCCTCGCTAATCCCGTCGGTGGCCTTCCCCCTACGGCGACCCAACAACTGTTACATGGTAATAAGTCTGCAAATTAGCATTCTTGATTGTAATCATATAAAGAGCTAATGGACTACTCTTTGTTTTTTTTTTCTTCTGTGTTTATCGAATTTCTCTTACCCCTTGTTAATTTGATGAACAATTATTTGTCAGTTCACCATGGTTTCTTTTTTCTCCTTCAAGCAACAAAGAATTTTTTTTTTCTTCTCCTTTTTGTCCTTTTTTTATTCCAAAAACTACTTTGATTTTTGGCATTATTCGAGAGGAAAATATTGTAATTCCAGTAAAAATTGAGGATCTTTCATTGTAGGGTGAATGGAGTGTTCGTTGTTCTTGAGAGATTCCAAGGTTCCCACGTTATATTTGTAATTGCCTGTAAATTTTGTTCTTGGCAGTTTTTTTTCGTCCTTCCAAGTGTCTTGTGAGAAATTCCATTTGTCAAACTTTCCCTGGCTTTGAGTAATGAAAAAGAACTATTTAGGAATTTTAATTTCAAAGACCATTCACTATCTGTGTTTGTCAATACTCAGTGTATTGATTCAGATGTTACTTGCTCATGGTTTGAGAGTTCATCCTTGTATATTCAAATATTAGTTTGTTGCTCAGGGCACTCATATAGCTTTTTGTTCTGTTCTCTGTTCTCATAATTGTTTCTTAACTGATCTAAAGATAGTCATTGATTGTGTACACACAGTAAAGAAAAAAAAAAAAAGACCATGATTGTGGGAATTCTTTTGCAAGTGTATTCTAAATAATATTTAATTGTTGTTAAATCTGTTAAATTTAATCCTTTAGCTACAAAACTATGTATAATGATTGAGACAGATAATATTGACCTTGGCTTGCATTAGAACAGAGCTTCAAGAAAACAACAGTGATTTCAAGGGGTTAGCCCCAAGCTCGTTTACTTGCATTCTTACGCATATGTACTTGCTTTTGTGTAGTGAGATTGGTTGAGGTAGTTCAGTAACAACAGAGGACAGAACAATGGGGCTGAAATTGACATGGTTGAGATTGTTTAATCTAATAAAGGTGATAAATTTTCACATACCCCCTTCCCATGTTACTTGTAAATAACCTTAAGTAGGAGCAAATATGTCAGCAGCAATATTCTAATGCAATTTTATTCCTCTCAGATTCTAGAAA
The DNA here is from genome assembly GCA_028571225.1 of Parsonsia alboflavescens. Taxonomy (NCBI): domain Eukaryota; kingdom Viridiplantae; phylum Streptophyta; class Magnoliopsida; order Gentianales; family Apocynaceae; genus Parsonsia; species Parsonsia alboflavescens. The sequence goes on along the minus strand of JAOXNR010000032.1, from coordinate 7,604,770 downwards.
TATATTGACCTATAACTCGAATTTCCAATCTACAGATATGTCAACCTGCTGAGAAACGCAAGGTACTGCGTGATAAAGCAATAGCAGTGGCACAAAGAGTCACAATAACCAAAGATGAAAAGGTCGATAAAGTTTCTTGCCCCGTATGCTTGGATGTGCTTTCCTCTTCCTTGGACTCTGATATTAGGATGGTATTAGCGGTGCACTTAAGCTTATGGCACCCTGATGATGTAAACATGCAATGGGACATCATGCACAAGAAGAATTTAGAACCGAATCTCCATGTGCCTTCTTTAGTCCTTGGAATGGGAATAGCGGCTGGATTTGGAGCTCTATTAGCAGCTCTTTTGAGTAAAAACCATTCTCAACCTTTAGTTGGTAAAAGGGAAAGATAATCTTAGAAAATTTTGCACTAGCTAGAGGATCAGGAACTAGTGCACAAAATCCCCGTTATTACTTCCATTGTGAATAAGCGGGAAGTGAATATTCTTACTGCTTAATCACCTCAAGGAGATGTTCTTAGCCCTTTTTGTTACTTCCTATTTAATCCTTGATTTCATACTGGTTATTTATACAATGGTTATATTGTGCTAAGGAGGCTCATAGTTTTTCTTCTGTTCTCTCTTGAAAACATTATAACTTGTGGGAACCAAGAATTAATAGTATGTTCTAATTTGCACAAGAGTTACTGAAGCTGCTGAACAATCATATAGATAGTGCCTTTGAGTACCAATTGATTTTCTTAGTACCATGATTGATTTCATGTTTTCAAAATTTTCTTGTTTGTTTTGGTTTTCCCATACTATGTTCCTGTATTTGAATTTCATAACTGACAATCTCATGAATCTAATCATTCTTTGAATGATTGATCTTTTTGTTTTTTTAATGTTTTAGCATGGTTCTCCAGATACTCTTCTTTAACTTTACTTGTTCATTTCTTTCAATTTCATGCTCTATTCCATCAGGGATTGATGCTTGACTGTGATCTCAATTTCCTTATTTTTCCTTCCTCGTAGATTGAACTCTAAAGCTATTGCTTTTGCATGTATGAACCCTATGTTAGCAAATGTTTGTGACTTAGGGTGGTTAGTGAAAAATTTTCAGTATAATCAGATGAAAAATTTACAAAATAATAATAATAATTAAAAAATACGGGCAGTTTATGGCCCTCGTCCTGAAGTTTCTTCTTTTGTTTTGTTTTAAGAAATATAGTTCGATAGAATTTTTGTTAGTTTAAAAGTATTTGGATGCCATTGCTGTGGAAGAAGATGAGGGTAAATTCGGGAAGCTATTAACGTTTGCATGGGATTGGATAACGACGCCGATCGAGATGACACTCTGAAATTTAAGAAGAGTCATGCTGGGGCACTTGACGGCGCTCGTTCCTAAATCCTAAGATAAACCAGGAGAACGGCGATGAGCCCGTAACTGCTGTTATAGCCGATGCAATGGTTGGGTTGATACTGGATGTTGCTGAGAAGATCGGAGCCCAGCAATTTGCCTTCTGGCTGGTTGCACCGGGAGGTCTTGCTGTCCTTAGTAACTAACCTTCCAAGGCTGAAGGAAGGTGCATTCATAAACTGGGATGGTAAGAACTTCTAATTGCAAGTACTGCTCATGGGTGGGTAGTATAGATGTGAAAATCAATTCAAAAATATGCATGGATTTATACGTTGAGAGAAAGATTGTTGAGTACGTGACAAAAAAATATATTTTCAAGCTTGTTTAGAAAATTAATAGATGGCTACGGCTACACGTAGACTAATCGTGTTAGTTGTAATCTCTTTGCAGGAGGTATTGCTGAAAATGTACATAATCAGAGTACCGATATGAAAATTTTCTATTATTATTATTACTACTACTTCCCCTCCCCTCCATGTAGACTTGAGACCATTTTGACTTAAATGGAAAATTATGGAGTCACTATGACCTTCATAAAAGTTAATAATTTATTTTTATTATTTATGTAATTTAGTTGTACGATCATTATGCTTGGGAATCTAAATTCTAAAATTGAAAGAGTTATTAATAAAATTTTATTTTAAAACTTTATCTAATTTAATAAACAAGATGAATAAAAAATTAGAAACATTCATTTATTGAGGGTACGCATAGCACATATTCATAAATGCACCTGATCAACAAGCGGTCAATTTAATAGTTTGCTTCTATGAGAATTCATATATGTGGGGCTTTAGGAGTACTGCAGTCACAAAAGTTGATGGGGCCTGGCCAGTGGCTAGGGATGTTGAAACTACTTTAGTGATGAATGAGAATGGGTGAGCGAGAGAAGTATATCCCATATTGACAAAAATATAAAGAAAGAATGTCGTTATATAGAAGGTTTAATTAGTAAGATTTGGGCCCCAAAGGGCACCTCACTTTTGTGGAAGGGGAATGACTCGGGAACAAGTTCCTGGTACATTATGAGGGAACAATTTAATGGGCTGTTTTCTAAATTTTATTATTTATTGGGATTTACCTTGGATATCCAAGAAACAGTCTCGGGCTCGAGTCGAGTTATTTATCTACAATTCACTGGAAGACTCTTGTTCCTGGTACATTGTGAGGGAACAATTTAGTGAGTGGGCTCGAGTTGAGTTATTCTATATTTATGTTTATGTTATGTTGTTTTCTAAATTCTATCATTTATTGGGACTTACCAGGATATCCAAGAAACAGTCTCGCGTTTAGAATTCTCCTCTGCAACACATTTTATCAACGTGATCCATCATCTTTTGAGATGCTACCAAAGTGCCATCTGTTGGACAATTGAAATCATTGCCCACGAATTTCCAAAAGAAAGTTCAAGGAGCTAGAGGATACCAACAGAACAATTCAGTGATCTATATTGCATTTGGTAACTCTGGAATTGTGGGCCAGCAGCAGTTTGATGAACTTGCAGGGAGACCATTTTTGTTTGTCGTTCGGCCGAATCAGCTGGTTGATGGATCCCCGTCTCGTATCCAGATGGATTTCAGGAAAGGGTTTCTGATAATGGAATGGGCACCTCCAGATGGAGTGTTTGATCATCCTGCTACTGCATGTTTCATGACCCATTGTGGATGGAATTCCATCATTGAAAGCATTGCTATTGGTGTCCCTTCTCCTTGTTGGCCTTATTTCGGAGATCAGTTCTTCAACATGAATTAAATTTCTGAAGTGTTGGCGTTAAATCGAGGGAGGAAATCGGGAACAAAATAGATATGCGGCTATCCAATATTGAGGCCAATGCTTTAAAGCTGAAGGGAATTGGGTAAAAAAAGTGTCAGCAAAGAGGGGTCTTCTCATCAGAACTTTCAGAGATTCATCAGCCAGCTTAGGATTTGAAAGTCTTTTTCCCATATATGTTTGTTTCAGTCTGGTGTTTGTTATTCTTGATATATGGATCACTAGCATTTTGTTGTGCAATGAATAATCATCCCCTTTCCTTTATATTGGTAAATTCCAACAAAAATTACTGTAAAACTGTTATTAATTTCATCTTGCTCTGAATTTGATAACAACAACAACAATACTAGAAATTCTTTCCCTCAAATGTCTGCCCCAGATTCCAATTCTCCGGAGCAACATTATCAGACTGAACCATCCTTCTATCTCTAGTTATAACCTGGAAAGACAAACTCTGACCATGTAAATCCACAGAAGTCTGCCAATTCTGTCCCCAATTCCTGGACATCGCAATCCACCCCGTGCGCGATCCCTTAACATTCACAGCAGCCACATCACCAACCCCTCCAACATTAAACACCAAAACGAGAATCCAATAATGATTTCCTTTGATCTGGAATTTGATCCCTCCTTTCTTCAGGCACTGGACTCTTCTGTATGCTACCGGGACAATTCCGGCCCTGTATTCTGCAATCTTCAAGAACATCGGCATCGATAAATCGAAGTGCTGTAGAGGTGGATTGCACCAGTTTCCATCAGGTTTGCTGTAATTTGGTGGGCAGAAATTTGTAGCCGTTATTCTTATCATGCCTGGTTTGCACCATTGTGGATCATTTACACACTTTATTTCATAGCAAGCTCCACAAGTTGCACCATTGTTGAATAATGCTGTGCTCAATGCTGCAGTCTCAAGCCCATATCCTTGATCAAACAAGTTTCCATATCCACAAGCCCCTTCTGTAGAAAAGAAAACATGGGAAACATTAAGATATCATTCCCTCCCTCCATCTTGAATCTTGAATCCAACGTCTCATTTTAAAGAAATAATTTGACATGATTAATTTTAACGTTACAATGTCACTTTTATTAATAAAAGGATAACTAAATTAGAAAAATAAAATATTTAATTTTAGATAATTTAAAATGAAATATGGAACATTCAATTTCGAACGGAACAACGCGTAAGAAAAAAGAATAAGAAATGTGACATACGCATCGTTTCACCACCAGACATGTCTCCATAGAAAGTTGCATGAGCCAATTGCCAGTGTGATTGTGCTTTACTTTGATAAGCTGAAATGATCAGAATTAGGAGGGGAATGAAAAGATGAGATAGAATTTGTGAAGTAGTGGGCATTCTTTACTCTCTTTTTTGGGTGTTTTTTTTCTTTTTTTTTTGAACAGACGATGTCAGAATCTCTTGCAATTTATATACACATTGCAAATTGTTTGCTGCAAGGAAGGAGTTAAATGATTATAGGAAAGTTTTAAATTTTCTATCTTTTGAACCAAATATTAGTCCCGTTTTTTAAAGAAAGTTCGTGCTCATAGTATTTATAATAAATCGTGAATATATATATATATGATTATGATTGGCTTTGTGATGGTACACTTTTTATTCTTCATTTGTTTATGCATGTTGATTGATTTTATTTCTCAATTTCCAATATAAAGGGGATTTATTTACTACTGGAAATCAAGACTAATTATTATTGATGAGTTGCATGATATTCTAGGATGATAAAAGAATGGGCATTTCAACACAAAAGTAGAAAGAGATTATTCCATTAATGCAAGACATATCCATTTAGGTTAACTTACTAACTTTTCCCATATTTTCAGATCTTCCAAATCTGGTAATAATAAAAGTTCAATACCAATTCCTTCTCCCACCCTCTTATTGATTCGATTGGTGATATGCTTAGAACTTAGAATCTTCTTATATTGAAATGGAACGATTTTTCTTTAATTATTTAATTTATTTGTCACGAATTGTGGAATCATTACAAAAGAACTTCTTTGGTCTCCATCCCAATTCTACAATATACATATATTTATTTAATAAGAATAATAATAATATTATTAACTTATATAGACATAAAAGTAAATGAAATAAATGTATTAACAAATGAGAATATTATCCTACTCAACTTGTTCATGATCTCAAGATAACTTCCGTTACATATTTTGAAATGGAAAATTCTAAATCTGCTTGACATATTATCCGCACTTCATTACATGATTTTTTCTTCTTCTTCTTCCTTCATTGGCAAACTATGTTTCATAAACATCATTTAATAGGCACAATATCTATTTTTCCTCTCAAAAATTAAATGTCTCATTTTATAATTGTTTTTTTTTTAAAAAAAAAGGGGGGACTGTAACTTAAATAATTCTTAATATATTAATATCAAATTTTTCATAAAATTTAAATTAAATTGGAAAATTGTGAGACATACAATTAGAGGCAATTCAATATATAAAAAAAGGCATTCAATTTTGGACAGAAAAAAAAATGTATCACTAAATTCCTAAAACTTTTCATTTTTACTATTTTTTTAAACTTAATGTGCCACGAGCCGAATTTAATATTTTTGAATAAGATCACTTACATAATTTCTTATTAATATATAAAAATAAAAGCAAAAAAAAACTAGTGTACATAGCATGTGGCTGTTTTTTTTTTTAGAGGCTACGTATCTATCTATTTTTTGATTTATTGATGTCCCACCTATTCAAGTTAATATTTCTAAAAAAATTTCAAAAATCTGTATTATCTTTATTTGGTGCACTTTTCCTAAGATATGGCCCAATTCTGAAGCAATCATTATTTACTGTTACCATAAAATGGGCTAATTTCGACATTAGGACGAGTTCATTGGGGTGTCAAATGAGATAATATTTTTAAAATTTGGTTAAAATTTTAAATTGCATCATTTTTATTTAAGAGCGAAGAATAGATAGAAATGTACAAAACAATCCGTACATAAAACAAAAATACAGATTGTAGATTTGTCAAAGGAACGGATTGTTTGTCTACAGTAAAACATAAGTCACTTCACATTACATTCTAGAACTCCTTTACCATCTTAACACTGTTCTTGAAAACACTCCATCTTCTCCACTTCATTCTTCTCGTGAGTTAACAGCTTCAGATGAAGTTTTTTAAACCATAAGTTTCAGCATTCCCATTTCTAGCCATCGACTACTTCAGAGTGTTAGCATCTACTGTACCTGACAAACTTCGAAGTCAATTGCATCTGGATTTCGCTAATCCGTCGTATTTTACTTAAAAATAGAAATTAATCGCATAAACTAAGAAAGGTAACATATTTTATGGAATTATACATTTTTTAGGTGTAAAAGTCCGATCTTTTCTTTAAAGGTTGAAGATTTAAGGGTAGCAAGTGTTTCATGTGCGTCATAACAGATCTTTACAACAAATTTCAATAAAAGATTCAATCTTTCCTTAAATATGTAAAATATATTGAAGTTCGAGTAGTTTCATGGCTTGTACGAATTGTTTTGAAACTATGTATGGGTTGTGTACGTCTTCCATGATAGTTATATATCATCTGAATTATTTCTTGTCTTGTACGGGTTGTGTATGTCATCTCAATTAGTTGTGTATCATATTGGCTGTGCCACCACGAAACGGTTATTTTATATATCAAACTCAAGTATTTTATACATTATGTTTAATTTAAAGTTCTATTTTATAATTACTAAAATACATATACAGGATAAGTTAAGAGACAACTAATAGCATTTCTAAAAGATTATTTTATACATCAACTTGACTAGTATATACATTATATTTGATCTAAAGTTCTATTTTACAATTACATGAAACGAATAAAAATATATTTACCGGATAAGTTAAGAGACAACTAATACCACCTCTAAAAGATTATTTTATACATCAAACGCAAATATTTTATACATTATGTTTGATTTAAAATTCTATTTTACAATTAAGTGAATAAAAATATATGTAGAAAGAATTTTCATTCAATCATAGTTGGGATGTTATACACTTGGTTAGGATATTACAACCATCCTTGTTAGTAACGTCATCCCATTTTCTATCAAACGTCAAATATAGTTGAACCATTTTTTAAGACCTCATGAGATTAAAACAAGATTAGAATTAACAAATATTGAACTAAACAATGCATAGTTTTGCAACAACTTATGAGGTTTCTTAAAAAAATGCATCTATAGAGCTTTGAAACTATTCATACAGTCTGATCAATACATAAATTGAGCAAAACAAACTAACAATACAATTCATAAATCTTATAAACAACTCATACCACTTTTTAAATAACTCGTAATACTTACAAGTAATAATTCGTACAGTAGGAAAAACAACTCATAAGGTTTATAAACAACCCATATAGCTTTAAAGTTGCATTAAAATGTAACTAATATGAACAAAAATAAATTACCAGTACAACCCATACAGCTTGTAGACAAACTCATACTACCTTTCAAACAACTCATAACTCTTATAAGTAACAACTTGTATAATAGGAAATACAACTCATAAGGCTTGTAAACAATCCATATAGTTTTAAAATTGAATGCAAATACCCCTACCATGAACAAAAACGAATTGGCAGTATAATCCATAAAACTTACAGACAATCCATACCACCTTTCAAACAACTCGAAACACTTACAAGTAACAATTTGTACAATAGGAAAAACCAACCCATATAACTTTAAAATTATATGAAAATGCTCCTCACAAGAACAAAAATAAACTATCAGTACAACCCATACAGTTTACAGATAACTCATACCACATTTCAAATGCATAACACTTATAAATAATAATCCGTATCACCTTTGAAAACAATCCGTACAGTAGGAAACACTATTTGATACAGTATACTTTACAAGACAAAGAAACTATATCGAAAACAATCCATATAACCTTGCAAGTGCATAGATAACTTACAAACAACTCATACATTATAAAGAAAAATTAGATACTTTTAAAAAAAATATAAAACAAACATGAAATGAGGTCAAAATAAAAGATTGGGAGGGCCATAATACAAAGAAAAACAAAAAAGGTTAAATCTTTCAAAATCCAAGTGAATAACTTATTTAAAAACACAAAAATAAAGATATCCATTCATTTTTTAAGATGAAAACTAATCTTTGCTCTATGAAACTTCAACCTTTCCAAGCTAGCAGCTTTGTGGAAGGAGAGTTTGGCGATGGTGATGTTTTGAATAATGCAGATTATTGGTGGGGGGGGGGGGGGGGGGGATG
>JAOXNR010000032.1:7581207-7596213 GCA_028571225.1 Parsonsia alboflavescens | reverse complement strand
GGTCTTTTTGTAATTTTCTAACTTTTATCCTAGGGTTTATTTAAGTCTGATTTTTCTTTGCTTTGGCCGACATTATTTTTTTGAAGAAGTTTTGAGTTTCTGGCAATAAAATTCGTTTTTCATAATGTCTCAAGAACATTGCCGTTTTATTCTTGATTCGCCCTTTCCTGTAGAAAACTTTCGAGTGAAATTGATTACAGTTGAGGTTCTACCTTTCCCCCATTGTTTTCGTTTTTGCTTCACGACATAAATTGGTCACCCTAGGGTTTGTACAGGTAATTGTTATTGCTAATGTTTATACTTGAATAGACAAGAATGCACCATTTACTATTTTTACAATTAATTCACTGAATTTTGACTATAACATATACAAAATAACTTTTTTCTTGATTTTGATTTCTTATGTTATGCTTTATCCTTGTCTATTGGGTTGTTTGGTGTCATAATTTTTTTCCAGAATTATTAAAAAAGAAATGTTTTATACTTAATTTTAGATATTGAGTAGTGAATATATTCTGATTACACTATCTCATGGAATATATTTATATATGAAATCAAAAAGTAAAAAGCAATTAACCCTTGCTAGAAATTGAATTCCATTTTTTTTACTATGGTCATGCTATTATAATTACTGATTACACGCATTTGTTAAGTTTAGAAAACTAAAGTCTAATATGATGGAAATGGAAATACTTTTTTTTTTTTTTGAAAGTATTATTGATACGAATAAATAAAATTACATCATTTTGATATTATTCAAAAAATTTAATTTAATGAAAAGATAAAAATATATTATTAACTATATTATTATAAAAATATAGTTATTATTTTAATTCTTGGTAAAAACCCATGCATGGATAACCATGCTAGTGCTAGTTTAAAAGATACTATTTTCATTTCAAAATGAATGTCGTTTAAGGTTATTTTTAAAAAATTAATGTAATTAGCTACGTTTTCTCTATAGACAGTATTGTCCATTATTGTTATATTGTATTTCTTTTTTTCATTCTAATTTCTCTTATTAATTGGTTAGTTATTGAAAATAGTAAAATAATAATTTAATTTTGAAATAAATAAAAAGAAAAATTAATAAGAAAGATAGAAAAGATAATTCTTTTATAGATTTTATTTTAAAATATGTAAATAATAATTATTTTAAAATAAAACTTTCCTAATGAAGCAATAATCATTTTCAAAAGGAACGGAATATAGAGACACACCCAAGTGAGGCCCGGTGGAAGGCTGCCCCGACAAACCCCGACTGCGTGCATTCCTTATTTCGGTGGCCCTCTTTCTTGGGTTTTCGTAAGTTTTAAGCTGTGTCCATTCTCAAATCTCCCACGCCGCCCTCACGTGACCGTTATCTCAGTCCAAATTGTTTTTCGGGTACTGACCGACAAATACAAAGAAAGAGTGGGGCCCTTTCACATGGATCCCACCCTCTTGCTTGCTACCAAGACTCTTTTCCATTGGCCACGTGTATCTCTCGGAATCTTTGGAACCCTCTTTCCCTGTCTAGACCCTAACACGAGAGAATCTCCTGATTCAGTGATTCTTTGACATCAACGCAAGCATTTCCATAAAAGAAAAAAGAATTAAACATAGATTAACTTTTTCCATAAATTTAAGAATAAGAAATGCCTAAGGAGTACTGATTCTGTTTTCACTTTGCTTCACCTTTAGCAATTTCGAGGGCAGTGGAGATATGCTTTTTGGCTTTTCAATTTGATGGAATTCTAGGGTTTGCGTCGCCAGTGTTGGTTCCGATCACTTCAAGTCGGAGTGCGGTAAAGTTACTTATTTACTTTTTTCTCTCTCTTTTCCTATCCCACTTTTTTTTTTTGGTTTCGTGTATTCATGTTCTTGTTCTTTTTACGTGATTGGATGAGTTTGCAATGATTTAATTCCTTGTGATTTTGTAGTTACATATGAAAAATAATGTTTTTTTGTTTGATTGTAAGCTTTTAATTGTTATTTCGTAGGTAGTGGTTGAACTTGTCACTTCAGTGTGTAGAATAATTATTTTGGGTGTTGATGTGGATTTTGATTTTTTTGTTGGGGAATTATGTTGTTGTAAGTGCAAAGTTCTCAAAAGTTCAACTTCTCATTTCAACAACTTCATTTTTTTGGAAGGACTGGACATTTGTGAAAGAGATACGATACTGGGTATATATTTACTTCAACTATCATGCTTGATTGTGTTGCAAACTTATTATAAAATATAGATATCTCCGTCATCTTGAAAGAAGTGGGGGAGCCATCATCTGACATAAATTTATTGTCTTTATTACATCAGTTCTATTCCTGAACATAGATTTCAAATGCTCTCATGAGTAAAATTGGCAGGAAAAATGGAGAAAACACAGAGAAAAAATGAGGGGAAAAAAATGCACTCACACTTAGGGTGCATAGTCTAAACCAGATGTTCTTAATTATTAGGATTAAGTTGAGCATTTCTCCAAAATTCCTTACATGAACATGTTATCCTTTGGAAGTGTTTTGAGTTTCTAAACGCATCTGTTGATCTCATTTTATTGATGATGTTACTTTTGTTAAAGATATGAAATTTATATCTTTTTTGATAACTTCCTTTTTAACTCTCTGATTCCAGGAGTTGTTAGGCATATGAGGTTTCGCCAGGACTTATGTGAGGATGGTGGGACAGAGGGGAGATAAGCCTGTGGATATACTACCTCTCCAAAGAAAATTGTATACTTTTAACTGTTTATTAAATTGTAAATGATTCGTCACAATATGTGGATATAGCTTGGTGGTTGATTCAATAGGATGATTATGATTTGAAGTGTGATTATCCATTGAAGGAGGAGCACATGGTGGTCAAAGATTGTAGGCATTAATATTATTTCAGCTTGTTGCCTTTGACTGGCATTAGTGTGTAATGATGAACATTGCAATGTGGGAAGGTAGATTTTGAGGTATGGATGACTATAGAGAATCTGAGTTCCAGCTTGCAAGCTGGATGGGAAAAAACCCTTCTGAAATCGCAGAATCGCACGTTTTCATTATCTCTTGTGTTATTGCTGGTTTGGTAGGAATCTTGACAATTTTCTATACAGCTTTCCAATGGCGAAGGAACATCAGTCTGACTTGGATGAAAGCCATTGCAAGGTCAAAGAAAAACCCTAAAACTAGAGATAAAGTTCCTATGGTTCCTCATACATGGATTTTGGAATCTGCATCTCGTGGAAAAAGTTTAAACTGTTGTGTATGCTTAAAGTCCATGTCTCCTTCTCAAGCTCTTTCTCCTATGGGGGCTTTGGATAGTTTTATTCATTGCTGCTGCATATGTGGTGCAGCTGCTCACCTTAACTGCTCCTCTAGTGCGCAGAAGGATTGCAAGTGTGTGTCTATGTTTGGATCCAAGTATGTTATGCATCAATGGGCAGTACGGTGGGCAGAGTTATCAGATCAACCTGATGAATCTTCTTTCTGTAGCTATTGCGAAGAGCCGTGCAGTAGTTCTTTTCTAGGTGGATCCCCTATATGGTGCTGTTTATGGTGTCAGCGCATGGTCCATGTTGATTGTCATAGTAGCATGTTTAATGAAACCGGTGATGTATGCGATATGGGTCCTTTTAGAAGGCTTATTCTTTCACCTTTGTATGTGAAAGAACTTAACTGGTCTTCTGTTGGATTTTTAAGTTCCATAACTCATGGAGCCAACGAAATAGCATCTTCTGTGCGTGCAAGCTTAAGAAGTCAAGGTAAAAAACACAAACATGGAAATGAGGCTGTTGCAGACACTGGTAATGGTAGTGTTATAACTGATACCTCCACTGACAGTACTACTGATGTTAATCCACTAGCTAATGGTTTGCATGGACTGGAGGAGAACTGTAATGGCGGTCTAGGTCCCGAAGGAGAACAGCAGCAAAATGGGGAACTGAAAAAGCTGGAATCCTCTCCCAGTTTTAAAAGAAGTTCATCGATTAACCAGAAGGATGAGTTTCAGTTAGTTCGAATGAAACAGAAATATGAATTGATGGATTTGCCTCCAGATACCAGACCTCTGCTAGCTTTCATTAATAAAAAAAGTGGGGCTCAACGAGGAAATTCATTGAAACAGCGATTGAACATTCTTCTGAACCCTGTGCAGGTTAGAACTTTAGTCAGCTTATATCTCTTGTGACATGAAAATGCTCAACTTTGATTGTTATAAATCATTGAAGTAACTATCTATATAGTTGGTTTACATGGTTCCAAAATAGCGGAACAGAGACAAACCGTTTTTTTTTTTTTTTTAAGAACTTGATTTTTGCTTGCTGGAAAAATCCTTTTTCTCTCTATGTTATATGTCTGAGCTTTTCTATGCTATGCTTCTGTCTCACTAAAAGCAGGAGAATTTGATCTGGCAGAAAGCTGTTCAAAATAATATAAAACAATTGTCAGGAATTGAGAATATTGGCATAATTTGTGATGTCAAATTCAAACATAATGCTCATTCTATCCAAAATTGAATGTCCACTTCTTTAAAATAAATATACTCCCTCCATCCTCAAAAGATGGTCCAGTTTCATTTTTTTTTTTTTTAATATTAAGAAATGTTAGTTAATTTGGTTAGTTCAGTTATTTTTAGTGGTAATTATATTTCTATACCCTTTGCTCAATGTTTTGTCAAGTTAAGAAACTTTAAAGTATTCAATGAAGTTGTTTGGAATTTGTCTTTGGCTAATATTTTAATAAAGGAAACTAAGAATCCATTAATTGAAATTTTTTAGAAATTAGGTATGTTGTTCCCCAATGAATTGTGATTGGAAAAAAAAGTGAGAAGAGAGAAAAAGGTGTATACTTTCAGTAGGATGAGGAGTATTCTAGTCTACTGCATTATAATTATCTATTCTAAAAATGTAACTGAACTATATTTTGAGATAGAAAAAAGGAAACCTGAACCATTTTCTTTTCTTTTTCTTTCTATATTGGAGTGTTATTTTCATATATAATTCCACAAATAGCTCCTTAATTTAATTGTTTCATCTCTCAATAAAAAATGGAATAAAGTAAGTTATCTGTGCTAAAAGGCTTTCTTGTGGTTCTAATTAAAAGTGGACACTTAATTTGGATTTAGGAAGTAATTATTAAATGATCAGTCTTCCATATAGATAAGGTTTTTTTTTTTTTTTTTTAAGGAAAAGTGTCGAAATCTTTTTTGACATCTCAATGTGGTAAGTACATGGATGAGTACGTATTGCATGGAATATTTTCTAGTATGATTTCGCCATTTGAAGTTTATAATAATGGTTGAGGTTGTTGTTAGTAGGTATTCACTGATAAGGTTTTTCATGTTCATGAATATTTAGAATCTTTTCCCCCCTTTTGTTATGGAAGTTATGTTTCCAGCGTTTTATATCTGCCAAAATAAGTGCTTGATGGTTGACTTTACTCTTGATACTGCTTTGTGCTTTTTAAAAGTTTATCACTTCTGATCACCATGCTTCTTGTTAAGGTTTTTGAGTTGAGCTCCACAGAGGGTCCAGAAGTTGGTCTTTATTTGTTTAGAAAGGTACCCCACTTCAGAATCCTTGTATGTGGAGGAGATGGTAGTGTTGGCTGGGTGTTGAATGCCATCGACAAGCAAAATTTTGTTTCTCCTCCTCCTGTGGCTATTCTTCCTGCAGGGACTGGAAATGATTTGGCACGAGTTTTGTGTTGGGGTGGTGGTCTTGGCTCAGTAGACAGACAAGGCGGACTTTGCACACTTTTGCAGCACATAGAACATGCTGCAGTTACCATTCTTGATCGATGGAAGGTTTCAATTTCAAACCGCCAAGGAAAACTACTTCAACACCCAAAGTTTATGAACAACTATCTTGGTTTGATCCATATCCTTCCCTCGATAATCTTTTTTTTGGGCATACTTACAAACTCAGTTCTAACATAGCATCAGAATTTCAGGCTGCAATAGTTTTTGTTTTTCATTCAGTCTAAAGCTAATTGATCATCCATCAGGTGCACATGTTATGAATGTAAACCAACTGATCAGTTAAAATATCAGATATTGTTTAGGCACAATGACATAGTCAAGCTGTGATTTACTGTAATTTGGATGCTTTCAGTTGAAGTGCTTTCTATGTTAGAGTGGCAAGCAACTCAGTGTCATCATAAACCATGTTAACAAACTAAGGATTCATTGTATCTGATCTGGAAATACTTTATTAAGGTGGTTTTGCTCGATCACACCTTAAATTTTTGAACTTCGAATGGTTTCAATTCTGTCTGTCTCCATTACCCTATTAGCTTGCAAGCATAATGACTAAAAGTGTGTAATCAACATTTTATTACAGATTCAACAAAATGGATAATTCTCTTCCTGTATTAAGTATTGATCAAGATAATTGATCAGATTGATATCAAAATGAAATATCAACCATTATGTATGGGAATTTTCTAGACAGAAAAGCAAGGTAAAGTATTACTTATCTAAAAATAAACTGCGAGACTCTGGAATCAAGTTTCAAGATTAACTGACGTAAGGCATGAATTGAGGTCTATGTGTCAAAGAGAGGGGAAAAAGGATGAAATGAAAAGAATATTTAATTCCAGACGATAATTGAATCTTCATGCTTTTGATTGTAACGTTGGTGAAAATGGCTTCCATAGAAAATTTAGAAGGGATCCTTTTTATAATCTTTGTTATTGAAGCAGCAGAGTGCCTCTAGAGAGTCAAAGAAATAAGTTCGGCAAAGAGACAACCTGCCTACTGGTAGAAAGTTCCTAATTCTAATCTTTTTTGGGCATAAATTTTGTCAGTTATGATGCATCTGACATACCTGTGTATGCCCAGATGGGCTGTTGCATTTGTATTTGGCTCTTATCTTTGGGAAACATTATGGGCCTTTATTCTCTCCATTCTCTCCCTTTCTCCCCCCCTTTTTTTTGTCATGTATGTATGTGTTTAAACTTTTAACTTTAGCTGTGATGATGGGGGATGTAGTGAAATATCATTTTTGCTTTTCTCTTTGCAGTTTTATTTCTGGTCCAAACTTCATTCATCTTAGAATTAACTCTTCTATTAATTGCTAGAACTCTGAGATTTTCCAGTAACAATTATGATGTTGATGAGAATTCTTAGCTCCTTGTTTAATGTGGAATTTCTGTGCATTAGAGCTCTTGGTTTCCTTGTGCTGAATATCAGTTTGTGTTGCCTCAGGGGTTGGATGTGATGCAAAAGTTGCTTTGGAGATTCACAACCTGAGAGAGGAGAACCCTGAGAAGTTCTACAACCAGGTATTTTGTTTTACTCTGTGCTTAAACTTTCATGTGTTAGCAGGAGGAATGTTTGAGAAAGTGAAGTTATCATAAACTTTTATGAGATTGAGCGATGGCCAAAAGTTGGGTCTGTTTAATTGTTTCTCCTCATATCACGCAACTTATTATTCTTTGAAGATGCACTTCAAAGAATAGTCTTTTAATCATATCAAGCTTTTCACAGAATATTGTCTACCAAGGTAGGAACCATTGTGATTTTATGTACAGAGTGCAATAAAATCTTCTGTTTGATTGTTGTATGTGTAGTAATTGCTTTTTGGTATTTTATACTCATCTCAAATGGATTTCATACTTGACATGGAGCAAGATAACAAGAAATTTTTAAGAGATTATTCCACTTTAATTTAGCAGTATAATTTAAAGGAAACAATTCCTAACGAAGTGATTCCCCTATGGGTTTGCTCCACTATGTTGGATTATGGGGATGAGGTGATGAGGCGTTCTTGATGAACTTTCTCTCCTGTACTGAGGTGGTGTTGCTTTTGCTTCTTAAATATCTATTTCTCAATTAAGTGAACAAGTTATTGCTAGTCACTCTGGGTTGTGCCTAACTGCAGAATAGTCTAGAGATTCTGATTCAAAGCTAGCAAATACTTGAATCCTTGATTTTGGAGCCAGTTCCCTGGTGGATATGATGGACATAATTTCTAGGTCTCAGTGTTTACTATAATTTATTGTTTTTCCTTTTTCCTGCATTGAAATTGTGCCAACCCAATTGCAGTTTATGAACAAAGTTCTTTATGCAAAAGAAGGTGCAAGAAGTATCATGGATCGAACATTTGCAGATTTCCCTTGGCAATTGCGAGTGGAAGTTGATGGCATCGAGATAGAGGTCCCTGAGGTGAATATTCATTCCCCTAAATGTATCTCTTGCCTATTGGGTTCTTCTATATGAGGTTTTACTTAGGGTCTTCGTTTCAATGGTCTTATGATCTGTGTCCCAGTTCCCCCCGACTGGTTCCACAAAACTAGTTGCTGAGAATTGGTTCTTGTCATTTTAGGATGCCGAAGGTGTTCTTGTTGCAAACATTGGAAGCTACATGGGTGGAGTAGACTTATGGCAGAATGAAGATGATAATCGGGATAATTTTGATCCTCAGTCCATGCATGATAAGCTGCTAGAAGTTGTAAGCATTTCAGGAACATGGCATCTTGGGAAGCTTCAGGTATTACTGATATTTATAATGGTGACAAGCTTAATATCCTCTCCAGATTTTTACCTCTAAAAGTGCAAACAATGGAATTTGACACAATGGATCAAAGTAGTATCTTTCTTTTGGCCTTAGATTAATAAATATTTTACTCCTTTCCTATTACTAACTAAAATTAAATAACTGAAACTTTTTTTTTTGTTCTCTAGTAAATAACTAAAACATTTAAGATATCAAAAAGTTAACCATAAAAAAAGAAAATCAACACAAGAAATTACTAATGGGCATATCAGTGACTTATTACACCAAGTCTGTATGCAATTTTATAATAGAGATGCACTTAATATACTTTTCAAGAAAATGAACCTAATAATTATTAGTTAGTGTAGTATAAGAAAAAGAAAATTATTAATACCCTACTGGAAAAATTAACCTTATGAGCAGGTAGGGCTTTCCAAGGCACGGCGACTTGCACAGGGGCAATCAATTAAGATTCACCTATTTGAAGGATTGCCTGTTCAAATAGATGGAGAACCTTGGTTTCAACAACCATGCACATTGTCTATATCACACCATGGACAGGTTTCGATCTATTCTTTTTCTTCCCTCCTCTCTACCTTACTTCCTGCCTATCTCTGTAACACACACATCAGCATTACTGTTCATTTGGGCCTGAAGAAATCCTTTTTCCGTTAAGGAAAACATGTACGTACATCTTAAACACGTAAAAATGAAAGAAAAAGTCAAGGAGAGAAAGCCCAAGAGGTTAAAAAGGTATTATAGGACAATGCTTGTGGTTATAATTATTGTATACTGAACTGGCTGAGCTAGGTTCACTTTGTACACGAATCACTGTAATAAGAGGTTGCATTGCATATTGAACCTTTTAGAAGGGTGCAATTTTCGAAGCAAGAGTCAGGAAGACTAGGTTTATGTATGAATTTATTTCTTTTGTGGATGGGGATTTCATATTTCTAGGGGGCTAGTATATTTCTATATGATATAGTTGCACATTTTTTATGTGATAGGATATTTCATAACTTCTGTGCTATAAAAAGTATCTTGAATGTCATAGCTAATGTTAATATTTTATACGCATTTATAATATTTCTATCAAATTGGATGAATTTTTATCACTTTCATAAGAATCAGCTTGTATCCTCTTCTCAATCTGGATTTTGAATGGTCAGTGGGCATTGTATCACATGGAGCAATGATCTCTTGACAACACATTAAGAGTACCCCAAAAACTTTCTTGCTTCATTTTGGTTGCAAGCACTTGTGATTTCAAAGAATTTTTCTAGATCAGATTTCTGGTTGATGCATACTTGCCTATTCTGCATTGGTATTCAATGTATTCATGACTCGTACATTTCTAGAAGTGTCAGATAAGGTTTGTCTGACTATATTGATTATTATTGGACACAAATCAAGTCTTCTTGAATATTTCCCAGCAAGTACTATTTTTCTATTTTCCTTGGCACTTAATGATCATGAACGCATGACCACAGGCCTTTATGCTGAAAAGAGCAGCAGAGGAGCCCCTTGGCCATGCAGCAGCCATAATCACAGACGTGCTTGAGAGTGCTGAAACCAATCGTATTATTAATGCTTCACAAAAGCGAGCTCTTCTCCAAGAAATGGCACTAAGACTCTCCTAGCCAGATTTTTGTAATATGCAACATACTTTGCCATCAGAGGTTCTGGATGCCATATTTGTCTGAATCTCTTCGCTTTGTTTCCCTACCATATTCTCACAGTTGGCTTAGAAACTATCTTTAGCTCCATGTATGAGTAATATTATAGAAATGATACGGACTCTTCTTCTTGCGGCTTGTTTGTATATGAAGTGTGATTGACAATTTACGGAGAGGAGGTTCCCTCACCCCCACCCCCCCTCTCTCTTTTTTTCCTTTTTATCTATAGCAGCCAATGAATGATGTAATTCAAAATTTTGTTTAGTAGAACTAGAGTTGTACTGGAATTGGTAGCATACAGCATTTGTTGAATGCAGTTCATTCTGAAAAGCATTATTTTTCTCGGACCGTTTTTCCAAGGTACTTAGATATTCAATCTATCAATGGTCTCTTTAGTTCCATCTGCTTAGTGGCTCTCTTGTAGAGTGATGAGGAAAATATTGCAGCACGGAATAGAACTTATAAGTGGAAACAAACTGTCTACAGGTGTTTTTTGATGATACAGCTTTATCTGCTGAAGGCATGAAAGTATAGATACAAAATTCATTGACTTTTGTTTCGTGTGAATCTTTGTTTGACCACCTTCCAAAACTGTGGTAACCCTCTGTTGGCTCTTGGTCTTGGACATGCTTTAATCTTAACATCATCTCTATTTCTCTTTTGAGAACTTGAAATCCTTTTTGGTTTCTTTGCATTCTCTTCAGAGATGTTGTCAATATGCTGACGGTAACGAGGTGATCTCACATGGCAC
The DNA here is from genome assembly GCA_028571225.1 of Parsonsia alboflavescens. Classification (NCBI taxonomy): domain Eukaryota; kingdom Viridiplantae; phylum Streptophyta; class Magnoliopsida; order Gentianales; family Apocynaceae; genus Parsonsia; species Parsonsia alboflavescens. Next base: position 7,585,327 of record JAOXNR010000032.1, on the reverse strand, counting down.
AGGCCTGGAGACAGACTGCCCTTTGCTCCTTGAATGGCGCGGTTGAGCTGCTTCACCACTGCCAGGAGCTCAAATGAGTCGTAGAAGAGGTTGCTCCGGTTGTTCATGGGGCCTGCATTCGAAGTAGGAACCTGTGTTGCCATCCCTGGCTGTTTTCCTTCTGAAAAATGCCCTTTGGCTTTGTAGTACTTATCGACTTGATAAAGAATACATCTGAGGCTTTGCTTACTTCGCCCAGGATCAATCAAACGTGATTGCCGAGGAAAAGAACGGTTTGTTCTATGCTTTTATTCGTCGCTAATTTTCAATCCCTCCAGAGATTCGATAAAGTACAAAAGAGGCTATTTTACTACTTCAAAGTCATACTTCGAGGTAAAAAACAAAAGCTTAGTATTTCTGAGACTGTCTCTACCCCAAACCCACATCGAACACACTTCCATAAATGAGTCGAGTCAAGTTCAAATCTATCAGGATTCAAGTTTGATTCGTTTACATTTCTTTAGGTTCGAATTTAGGTTTGGGTTCGTCATTTAAAATTCAAGTTTGAGTTTGATTCATTAAACATTTAAAAGGTTTGAACTTAAGTTTGTTTAAGTACACTTAAAAAAGCTAATTATTGGGGCTCGTTTGAGCTAGGCTCAAATCCAAGTTTGGATTTATTTTCGTTTTTGTGTATTAATTTATTTTTCTTAAAATTTTAAGAAATAATATAATTTATTATATATAATAGATGAATAAATAAAATATATTATATAAAAATAATAAAATATATTATATAAAATAAATTTTAAAAATTAAATATTTAATAAATAATATTATTTACATTAAAAGCTCATTTAGGATCGCGAACCTAACTAATCGAATACGTATAAGTTTAGCTCGACTCATTTAACAAGCGACCTGAATTTAAATTTGTCTGAAACTCGATTAAAGTGAATCAAATTTAAGCTTTTATTGAGTAAAATTTAAACCGTTCACGAACGATGTTGTCTCATTTTCACCTCCATCCCAACCCAACAAAAATAACATCGTTGTGAGTTTTACAATCCCGTAAATACATCATAATCATTGATTGTATTGCAGCATCATTATCTATTAATATGTATGAATCACAATCATCTTTCACGGAAAAATCGTGATGAAAAGATGGATTTATACATAGATTCAAATGAATGGTACTTGTAAGTACCAAAAGCTACTCCTATTCCAAATCCAACTCCAATGCCAGCGGTCATCGCTACTACGAAGTCCGAGGGTGCCTCCTTCACCTTCCCCAGAAAGACATGATGAGGAATTTCGTCCTTGTTTCGGCTGCAAGGAAGATCAAGGAACCAACTACAGAGACCTGGGTTCCCTTCAAAACTTGAGCTTGGAAATGTTTGGAACTGCCCTCCAAAGGGAATTTGCCCAGAAAGGTTATTGTATGCGACGATAAATGATGACAAAAAGCTCAACTTTGTCAGAGAATGGGGTATTTCTCCAGACAAGTTGTTGTATGACAAATCCAAATACTCTATGCTCTTCATGCCTGATAAACTGCTATGAATAGTCCCTGATAGTCTATTGGATTTGAGATCCAAAACATGTAACTTCTTCAGATTTCCCAACTCCGGTGGAATAGATCCGGTGAGAAAATTATTGGCGAGAAGTAATGAAGGTTTTAAGCTAAGAATCTGCTTATAAAAGATGCCGCTGTAGCTCTTACTTTCTTTCCTGAAGAATGAGAAATCTGAAGTGGATTGACCTAGAAATGAATTACCAGTAATGAGGCCACCTAATTGAGCAAGCTCTTTGGGAATTTGCCCCGTCAAAGAGTTGTTCGACAAGTCCAAGAAGAACAGATATTGAAAACCAGCAAAAAAGGTTGGAACTTTTCCATGGAGGTTATTCCAGGATAGATCCAACAATTGCAGATTACTTGCTTTGCTAAGCCATGGGGGAATTCTACCTCTGAGTCCACAAAAACCAATTACAAGAACCTCAAGCCCCAAGAACTGGAGACTAGGATTGGATGGCATGTCTTCTTCACGAAAATTTAAGGTAAGAACCAATGTGGTCAAGTTCTTGCAGTGCTGCAGAGTCAGGAGAGCATCCGAGAGGTTATAAATACTGGCATTCGCCAAGGAAAGGTGAGAGAGAGAGTTAAAATTCTTGAAGCTTTTCGGGATTTGTCCTCTGAAATTGTTTCTGGCAAGATCTAAAGATTTCAATCGTGGGCATTTAGGAAGATCAGCAGGGATAGGCCCACGGAACAGATTGGAAGCCAATTGGAGTGAAACCAAACCAATCATGGCAGAACAATTAAGATCAACTCTTCCACACAGAGAATTGTTTCTTAAAATAAGAGAAGCAATAGAAGGAGAATTTTTCAAGGAGACGGGTATTCCACCAGTGAATTTGTTTGATTGACCTGAGAAGTAATTTAGCTTTCTAAATCTATGAAAAACATCTGGTATACTCCCTGAAAATTGGTTTAAAGAAACATCCAACCGAACAACGTTAGACAGGTTACCAATGTTCCAATTGAGCTGCCCTGAGAACCCGTTGTCTTGAAGATCCAAGATTGCCAATTTCTGCAGATGAAACAAATCCTCAGGTAAGTTCCCAGAAAGAACATTTGAAGCAAGATCAAGAACCTCCAATGAAGTACAGTTCCCCAATCCTGGTGGAAGAGCTCCACCAAAATGATTGGCTGACATACTAATCACTTGAATTCTGGTTGAGTTGCTGCAAATTTCCACGGGCACTGAACCCTGAAAAGAATTGTCTGATATGTTGAAAGTCCTGATTGAAGGAAGGCTTATGCTCGTTGAGGACAACCCAGAAAAGTCATTGCTGCTCAAATCAAGAACTTCCAAGTAAGGCAAGTGCAAGAGGGTTGAAGGAACGGCGCCCCAGAAGAAATTTTGTGATAAATTCAGTATTCTTAACTGCTCCAAATTGCCTAAAGACTCGTACAACTTTCCCACCATTCTTTTTCCTCCAACCTCCAATTTCACCACGCGACCCGAGTTTGCAGGCTCATTCAATCCGAGTGATGAAGCAGAAATACATGTTACTCCAGCATAATTGCAGCAATTGGCAGAAGATGAATTCCAATTGGTGATCTCCAATCCATTAGAGAAATCTTCCAATGCTTTTATATCATTTTTGTTGCATGTAAGATTCTGAGGGTTGGAAAAGAAAGCATACAACGGAAACCCAAGAAGCAGAGAGATCATGAACACTTCCAGAACAACCATCCCCAGAGAATCAAGATGTTGGATATCCAAGAAGGCAGTTTTAAGTTTTCAGAACCGTGTATTCTCGTTTCTCAGACCAAGACAAAATGGAGATTTCAATTTTTCTTCGCCCTCCGTTTATCGTACTCATCATCCCAAAAATATCCCAAAATCACTGTACCAAAAAGGACAACCATGGGCTTAGAAAGAAATGTCATTAATTATTCCCCCCTTTCAAAACAAATGTCACTTCAGAAAGAAAATAAAAATCTCGTCTCCAGCGGAATTTATAAGAGATATTTTAATTTAAGACAATATTAACTACTAAAAGAATTATAACCGTTACTTGTATTTTCATATCTCTAAAGATTTTTAAAAAAAAGAAATCGAGTACTTGCTGCGAATTCAATTATTTTCACTTAATATAATGGACATATGTGCTTATTTACATTTTTATCAATCATATAACATCCTATTCTCGGTTAGACAACACAATTCCTGTGCATGATGGTAAGTGAAAAAGGGTCCAGTGCAGTAAGCTTTCGCTTATCTATACTACCTGCTACCAAGATAGATAGATTCAAAACTAATAGTTTGTTTTACTCTTGTTACGTGTGGTATGATCCCTTCCTGTTTCGAGGGATTCTCACGATGCAACAACTCTTTGGAAGAGGATATATATATATTTGAGCTTTATTAGGAGTTGGGTGGAATAAATTTGAACCTGGAACCGAGGATATACATAAATATATATATACGGATTTGTCAGAGCGTGTCTTAATGCGCGCTTCAACCATTATCGTAATGGAATTCTTGCTCCACTTGATTGGCTGCATGAGCACTGTAGTAAGAATTCCGTTACGGTAACGGTTGGAGCGTGTATTAAGGTAAAACCATAT